>PVIW01001241.1:0-40916 GCA_004026585.1 Noctilio leporinus
GCCTGTGAACCCAAAGGTTGCAGGTTCGATTCCCCAGCCAGGGCACATAACCAGGTTGCAAACCAGGTCTCCAGTCAGGTCTATGGCTGGAGGCAGGTGAAACGCAACCATACATTGATGTCTCTCTCCCTCTCTGCCTCTCTCCCTTCCCCTCTTTCTAAAAATAATGAAATAAAATCTTAAAAAAAAAAAAAAAAAAATGAATTCAACCCTGGAAATCCCCCTTTTTGTCTGCATATGCCAGGCCCTTCACCCCTCTCTGCAGAGGAAGCCACTGTGAGACTTTTTATGAATCCTTCCAGAAATTTCCTGGGCAGATACAAACCTACAGAGAAACATTTTGCTTAAAATAGACATCGACCTGGCTGTGTGTATCTGCACTTTGGTCTTTCATTTCTTAGTAGACCTGGGAGACCACGAACAACCTACTAAGCCTTTCAGCGACAGTGCAGAGCCAGTGACAGGGACGCGTTAGCCCAGAGGACAGCTCCTGTGCAGCCCGCGTGCCGTCAGCGGTCTTGGGGACCTGTCTTTGTGTTCTGTGGTGTCCTTTCATCGGTGTGGCGTCAAGGCCAGCAGCTTACCAACTTGGGCAAAGATGGCTGGATTGCCTTCCCCAGCAGGGACAGGGGCTGCTACCCTTGGTCGAGTCTCAGTGCTTCACCAAAACTCAGTGGTTCACCTGCTTGTCTGGGCCCCCGACTGACAGGGGGGAAATGGCTTCTTGTTCATCCTGCGCACGCGTCGTCCAGCGGGAGCAGGACCAGATTCCGTTTCATGTCTGTGTGCTGTTGGCATCTCTCTTCACGGGTGGTGTGTATGTATGTCTTTCCGCTATTGGATTTTGTTTTTTCCTATTGATTTGAGCTACTCTTTATATAGGAAGGAAATTAACATTTTGATTTTTATCGTTCACATTTCCCCCCAAGTTAGTTGCCCTTTGAGGGTTTTTTTGTTTGTTTTGTTTTATTTTGTTTTGGTACATTTTTTATTTTAGTTTATTTTATTTTAATTTTTTAAAAAGAATGCTACTTTTTTAATACCATTTTAAACTTTTTCTTTTTTTTTTTTAATTTTTTTTTTTTTTTTTTTTTTTTTTTTTTTTTTTTTTTTTTTTTTTTTTTTTTTTTTTTTTTTTTTTTTTTTTATTTTTTTTTTTTTTTTTTTAAGATTTTATTTCGTTATTTTAGAAGGAGGGGAAGGGAGAGAGGCAGAGCGGGAGAGAGACATCAATGTATGGTTGTGTTTCACCTGCCTCCAGCCACAGACCTGACTGGAGACCTGGTTTGCAACCTGGTTATGTGCCCTGGCTGGGAATCGAACCTGCGACCTTTGGGTTCGTAGGCCCGTGCCTTATCTACTGTGCTACCAGCCAGGGCTTGTTTTGGTACATTTTTTAGTTTGCTAAACATTGGATGTAGTCCAACATATATTTTTTTTCCTTTGAGTTTTTGAGGTTAGTAAGACCATCACACTTCTAAATTTTATTTACTTTATTTTTTAGTTTTTAGAAATATTTTTGATTCTTTAGTTTTAGAGAGAAGGGCAGGGAGAGGGGAAGAAAGAGAGAGAAACATTCATGCGTGGTTGCCTTTCACCTGCCTCCAGCTATGGACCTGGCTAGAGACCTGGTTTTCAACCTGGCTATGTGCCCTGGCTGGGAATCAAACCAGTGACCTTTGGGTCAGTGACCCCCAGCCAGGGCTTAAAATTTATATCAAGTCCTCACCTGAGGACAAGCTTACTGCTTGTAGAGAGAAAAGGAGGGAGAGAGAGAGGGAGAGGAACATCGATTGGTTGCCTCCCACATGCACCCCAACTGGGAACCAAACCCACAACCCAGACTTGTGCCTTGACTGGGGACTGAATCCCTGACAGTTTGGTTTCCAGGGTGACACTCCAACCAACTGGGCCGCACCAGCTAGGGCAGATTATATTTTGAAGTGAAGTTTTCATCTACAACTCTTATGATTTTACTTTAAATTATTTATTCAGTGTATCTGGAATTTATCTGGGCATATGGACTAGAGGAAGAGTTACATTTTAGGCATTTTATTCAGGCAGCTGGCCTGCTGGGCTAGAACTGCCCAGTGAGTCTTTCTTTCTCTGGTTGATGGGAAATGCTGCCTTATCCTTCACTAAGTCATTATCTATATCCAGGGCTGTTTCTGGTCCTGTGACACTGATTTGCCCGGCAGCACCAGAGCTGGGCTGCGGGACCTCATGGTGCATGTTTGTCCTGCGTGGGCCATTCCTGTCCTACCGCCCCTGTCCGGAAACTCCCTGGTTCTCTTGTACATTTCCTCCCTAGAAACCAAAATCAACTTACCTAGTTACGTGGTAAAAATTCCTGTTGGTATTTTAGTTCATTTCATTTCATTTTGTGAGGCATGTCGTGCATTAAATGGATCGATACAGGAGCGTATCCTCGTGACTGTATAGAAATTTTCCGTCCCCAAGGGGACTTAGC
The DNA here is from genome assembly GCA_004026585.1 of Noctilio leporinus. Taxonomy (NCBI): domain Eukaryota; kingdom Metazoa; phylum Chordata; class Mammalia; order Chiroptera; family Noctilionidae; genus Noctilio; species Noctilio leporinus. The sequence goes on from PVIW01001241.1 coordinate 2,471, forward strand.
TTTCCATTTATTCAAGGTCATTTATAACCAATACAATTTGATTCATAAAAGTTTAGCTCAGATGTGATTAGTTTATTCCTTAGAGCTTTATTCTTTTTTAATTGGTTTTGTAAACCTTATATTTTTGTTTCATTCTTTTGTTCTAACTTGTTGCTATTTACAGCTACAAAGAAAGCTATTGATTTTTATATATTAAATTTGAAATGTAATGAATTCTTCTTTTTTAAAATAGATTTTTAGTTATCTTCTATAGTTCTTAGGGGAAAAAACTACCTACAAATAAGAATGATTTTTGCAGTTTCCTGTCTTGCTTTCCGTCCTTTTTTCCTCTGGCATACTTGGATTAGGTGGAATATAAGGAACAATGGAATATATAATACATAAGAGTGACATTAAAAATGAAACATTTGGAAAGATCCATGCATTTAATTATGTCATAAATAAATTCAAACATATATAAAACTATACATAATTAATAGGCTGTATGTTTATAAGATAAATGCATTGATTTATACTGGCCCTTTGTCAGGACCATAGAGTTTTGCTATTTGCCCCAAATCCCCATTATTACAGACATGAACATAACCCTGTATTTGCTTTAACCCACAAACCACACCACAGCCTCAGAATAGCGGCACCACCATCCCAGGACATCTGGCTGCAGATGCAGTTGACGATCTGTTTCCGTGGACCTTTGGCTATAGCCTGCAGTCCCTGAGAGAGGGACCCTCAAATGACTGTGTTTTCACATCATTTGAAGTAGTTCTTCTCTTTGTGGTCTTGTCATTCCTGGCTACACCTCTAGATTCGTTTTCCTTCTTCTTTTTTAAGATTTTATTTATTATTTTCAGAGAGAGGGGAAGGGAGAGAGGCAGAGAGGGAGAGAGACATCAATGTGTGGTTGCCTTTCACCTGCCTCCAGTTACGGACCTGGCTGGAGGCCTGGCTGGAGACCTGGTTATGTGCCTGGGCTGGGAATCGAACCAGCGACCTTCAGGTTCACAGGCCAGCACCTGTCCACTGTGCCACCAGCCAGGGCTACATTTTCCTTCTAATAAAACTAAGTTTTGCTGTAGAATTCCATAAACTACATGCTCTAAAGTGAGATATGCAGTAATGTCTGGCTTCCATCCGCCCACCCAAATCTTTTCTTCCCACCATAGAGCGCTGCTTTTGACATTTCACATATTTTTATTCTAAGCGTATCTTCTCCTTTCCTAGGCAAACGGGAATGAATGAAACACCCCATGTCCATCTTGGGTCTTTTCACTTAATACCAAGTCCTGGAGATTGTACGCAAGCTGTCCTCACAGGGCAGTATATGGACGGTGCTGTCCCCTGGCGGGAGACTGGGCTATTTCCCAGGGTTGTTGTTCAGTTTTTGGTTTGTTTGTTTGTTTGTTTTTTGCTGCAGTGAGCAGCCCTCCCATGTGTTGCCTTTTCCTATTTCTGCCAGTTTCGTGTTTTTTTCTGCTTTTTCTCCCAGATGCAGGCTTATTTGTAGGACCTGTCTTGGGCACATCTAGGCATCATATTGAGCTTGACTCTGACTTTCCTGACCCTCTGCTGTTACTCCTCTTCCTCTCAGCAGCCGGTGATTTCGTCCTGCCCATGGGGCATCAGAAGCACCGCGCTGGGAGCTGGGACCCCCAAACCCTTTCCTCAGGGATCAGCCAGCCAGTCCTGCAGACCTGGGCACAGTCTCTCCCAGTGACCATCCTGTGGGTCTGCCTATCAGGCAGCGTCTTCTGTCCTCTGTCAGCCCTACAGGATCGCCTGTGACAGGAGCATCTGGAGGGCACAGCACCTGGCTGTGTGGAGGGCAGGCTGCTTTGGGCAGGACATTCAGGGCAGGGGGAGCCCTCCCAGGCCTGGAGACCACACCCAGGCTGTGGCTGCAGGCCTCGCCCAGCTCTGACACTCCTCCCTCACGCCCCCTTGTCACGCCCCTGGGGTTCACTCTGATGCTGTGCAGTGCTCCCCTCCTGCTCCCAGCCTCCCTTCAGGTCTGCTGCCACCACCGCTGCCCTCCTCCCCGCGCCCGAGTCTCCTCTGCATGTTGGAATCTCACCCCATCTGCCATCTTTTCTCTCCCGTACCGTCCACTTACCCTCCATCGGCGTCAGAGCATGTGCGTCCTGTCCTGTGTCTGTTCACAGCCACCAGTCCTTCCGAACCAGAATCGGGGAGTAGCTGCCTCAGTCTCTGTGCCCTGCCCCACCTCCAACTCCTCAATGCACTTGCTGGCTTCTGCCTGGGTCTCTCCTGACAGCTCTCCAAGGTCACTGCCAGCATCAGTCCTTGTCACTACACCCACGGAACACCCGGCCTCTTGATCGTCCCCCGAGCTGCTAGGTGTGCCTTCGGGCCCTCCGGGCTGGGTCCTCGCCCCTCCTCGCCCGGTGACTCTTCTGTGTCCATGGCTGTACTGGGCACAGCCCACCGCACGTTCGGACTCCTGGGTCCGCTGTCTGCTGAGCTGCTTCTGCAGGGCGCCCAGGCCTGCCGCTGGGCCTGCCCGGAATGCCCTCCCCAGCGAGCCGCAGCTCTGTCTGCCCAGCCCCGCTCCCCGGCCCTCCTGTCCTCACCTTGCTCTCCGGTTCACCTTCTGGTTTTATCGGTGACGTTCATTCTGTTGTGTCTCTTGGGTGCCATCATCACCCTGCTGCACACCATCATCACCAACATCACCATCACCACCACCGTTGTCACCATCGTCACCATCGTCACCACCACCACCACCACCACTTGCTAGGACCTCTGCAGTTGCCTCCCAGTTGCTCTCCTTTCTTCCTCTCTGCTGTTTGCCTCTGTGCAGCCAAAGTTACTTTCTGAAGCCAGAGTGATTAGGCCACTTCCCTGACTGATACCCTGTGGTGACGGTCCTGGGTGTGGCCCCAGGGTCCTCATGTCTGGCTGGTGCATTGTGGCCCTGGCTTGTTCCAGCTGCTGGCCTGCCCACACCCAGGCAGTTGCCCCTTTTGTAGCTCACCTGAGGTGGTGTTCTCCCTGTGACCCCAGGGCCTTTCCACCTGCTTCTGCCTTAGCCTGCAAAGCCTTCCTGCTTTCCTTCCGGGGCTTGCTGACCTCTGTTCGCCCTCCAGACTTCAGCTCCAGGGCAGCTGCCCAGCTCCTCCTAAGGGCAGGTGTCCCTGTCGCTTCCTGCCCCCACTCCCCAGCACGGTGCCCTTCTTGGTGTTGGCCACGGGCCATCCTCATGCATTTACTTTGCAACTGTGGGGCTGACACTGCCTGTGAGCTCTGCATTTTTCATCACATGCTGTTTATACAGGGCCAGGGTTCAGAGATGCTTAGCACCTGAACTGGTGCTGTGATCCTGGGCCAGGTAATCGGCACAATGCCGGCCATCCTTGTTTGTAAAGCTGGCACTGAGGTCCGCTTCATGGGGCGGAGGACCAGGCAGAATGAGGCGGGGCCGCACCTCAAGGCTCTCTGGGTGCACGCGCATACTCCCAGCTGCCCCCTTACAGAGCCCTGGTGTCTCGGGATCAGCACTGTCACTGCAAGCCTCTGTCCACACCCACCGTCAGGGCGCTTCCCTCAGAGGTGGCAGGGACAGGCCCCACAGTGTGGCCCTCAGGGACCATTGGCCCCTTCCCTGTGCGATCAGGTCAGTGGAGCTTGGGATGCACCGGGAGGGACCTGGGCGTCTTGTTCTTGCAGATGCATTCTGCGCACGCATGTGCAAGTATAAATGTGGTCAGAAGAAAATGAGGAGAAGCCACCCTTTTAGGAAGACTGTCTCTTCGAACTCTCCATCTTTAGTCCTCTGTCCCTGTCTCTCTCTCATGGTCTCCACTGAGGGGCAGCTCAGGGATTGAGCCAATAAGCATAATTTATTACTCTCACGGGCCGGCTGCCACTTTCCTAGGGCGAGAAAGCTGTTTGGGTTTTGTGCCTGCATTTTATGATGAGCTGAGAGCTGTGTCCATGGGACTGGAATCCCCTCCCACCATGGGCCGCTCTGCCCTGCCTCTCGGGTTGCTTCTCTAACGTGTGCAGGGGAGGGGCTCCTGGTCTGGGCCGGCAGGGGGTGCTGAAGGCCCCCTGGTGTGGATGGTTCCTAGTTGAGAAAGAGCATGGCGGGAGGGGAGGATGGGAACCCCCTGGAGGAGGCACAATGGTGGGAGTTGCAGACAAGGCCTGACTCCATCGCTGGCACCTTTCCAGGGAGCAGACGCCGCGGGTGCAGATCGGGCACCTTTCTGTACCCGTGTCCATGTCCCCAGATGCGCCCCAGACCTGGTGAGGTTCCCTCCAGGGCGAGGCAGGGCCAGTCTTGACTAAATCTACCTGGGGACATGGGTTGTAGCAGGAGCGAGAACCTCAGAAAGGGCCAGAGAGCCCCTCGAGGTGCTGGCAGACAGAAGCCTCAGGTCAGAAGGGGAGGCCTGTCCCCCACCACAGGGTTGGGGCCTGTGGGGTGCCGTGCAAGCCTACCCTCCTGGACAGGAGGCCCCCTTTGCTCCGGTGCTGGCTGAGGCCGAGGTGGGGGTGGGGGGCGTGCAGTTACCCCAGTGCTGCGGGAACCACCAGGACAGCCCTGCAAAGTAACGCCATCTACTGGCCAGTAGCAGTCACTGCAGGGAGGCACGTGAGTCTGGCTCCAGGGCAGGTAGGTGACTGTTGGCAAATGACAGACCCTGGGAGCCGCCAACTGCTGATGGGTGCACTGGGAGGGGTTCCTCCTGCAGCCCCCCGCCCTGCCCTGCTGAGAGCGGTTGTGTCACCTCCACAGCGAGGGCCAAGGCACCTGAGATGGAAGAAGCAGCCACATTTGCCCCGGGCCCAGGTGGAGCCCTGTAAGGGTCAGCCAGCACCCCAACCCATAAAGAGCAGAGGGGGCTCTTGTCCTCCCGAGGCAGGTGTCCCTCACAGCAGTGGGACCTGGTGTGCCCGTGTGGGAACCCGGCAAGGCCTCGCTCACCCTCCTTCACAGGCTCTGTGACTATAAGCAAAACGACGTATAAGGAAACCGGCTCAGCCACAGACGAAGTGATAGGAACAGTGACGTTCCCCTCATCACCGGCCTAACCCCGTGGCCTCGTGATGGGCAGGTGCCCAGTGAGGCTGACGGGGCCCCTCCTAAGCCAGGACTTGCCTGGGCCCGTGATGACAACATTAGGTGTCTAACCGTCATGCTCCGGGTCCTGCCCTGGCACATGTGACAGTCAGCTCTGGCGGGAGAGTAAGGGAGCCACGCCGTGGTCGCTGCTCTGTGGTCCCGTATCAGACGTGTGAGTCTGGGCTGGTCCGAGGGCAGAACGCTGGAGGCCGAGGGACAGGCTGGCGGCGGGTCTGGAACCTTCCGCGGAAGGTCCCCAGAGCTGAGGGTTGTTTACTCGGGAGCCAGTGTCCGGGTTTCCCCCCGGCTGCACGTGTGACTTCCTCCTGGGGCCCAGTGAGAGCCAGCGTTGCAGACAGCAGTGGGAAAACGTGCCCCGAACCTCGTGTCAGCCTGGCGTCAGCGTTGCGTGCAGGACAGCTGCTGCTCAGCCCCTAGCGGCCTCGGGTGGGATGCCCCGGCTCGTAGGTGAAGTTTTCCTGCCGGGTGGCCTGCTTGCGGACGCGTTCACATCCTGTCCCTGCTGCCGCCGCGCACGCACACGGGGACTGGTGTTGCAGTGTCTGCAGAGCCCCACACGTTCTCCAGCCCTTTCCTTGCAGAGAAGAGGAGCTCAGAGCTGCGGCCACTCGACGGCTCGGTGGCCGTTCACATGCGACTGAATTAAGATGGCATCAAGTTTAAAAATTCTGTCCTTTGGTTGCTCTGGCTACTGCAGGTGCCCAAAGCCACGCGTGGCTAGCGGTCCCTGTACCGAGCAGCTCGGAGTTGGACGTTCCGTGTGGTGGCAGAAAGTTCCGGAGACCGAGCAGGGCCAAGGCAGCAGGCAGGACCAGGTGCCGGCCGGACTGGAGGTGTAGCGGAAGGGAGGACCCAGAGGGTTCTGGGCAAGCAGGAACCCCGAGAGCACAGAATCAGAGAAGGCTCTAGAAGAATCAGAGGGTGACCGGCAGTTCCTGGCAGCATCCTGCGTTCTAGGGGGTTCCAGGGAGGCACGGAAATGCTGCCATGTTGGAGAGCAGGAATCTCCTGGAATGTAGCCCCTGGCTGTCACCTTGGAGGTGACGGGTGCTTCGAGGGGCAGCCGCCTGGGGTTCCGGAATTGTCCTCCTGGCAGAGTTTGTGCGGAGGTTCCTGGCCCGCATGCTGACTGCACCGTGGCCCAGACTGGCCTCCGCTGCCGTTGGCCCTTCTTTGTCCCCAGAGCCTGCTGCTTGTCCGTCCGTCCTGCAGGCAGATGCTAACCGTATCCCCTTCAGTTCCAGGGCCCTGTGAACCAGAGGACCTCATCGATGGGATCATCTTTGCGGCCAACTACCTGGGGTCCACCCAGCTGCTCTCGGAGCGGAACCCTTCCAAAAACATCCGAATGATGCAAGCCCAGGAGGCTGTCAGCCGGGTCAAGGTAGGGGCGGGCGGGGGGACAGGGCGCAGCGCTGCGACCCCACGGCCCTGGGCGGGGAATGCCCGGGGTGCCTGGCCAGGCTGAGGGGGCCTTTGGCCTTGGGTGGGACGATGCTGGGCTGAGGCATGCTTCTTAAAAAGGAACGGCCACCAGGCCACCCAGAAGCAGGACCTCTGAAAGAGATGCTCGGGGAACATGCCAGCCGTAAACGTGTCACCTGCAGTTCAAGTCCCAGTTCAACAGCCTGGGTCCTTCGCGCCATTCAGGGTGCTGCTCACAGACAGGGAGACAGACGTCACGTTTCACTTCGCTTTGTGACCTCAGGAAAACCGGGCCCCCCTTGCTGTCCACAAAGCTCATGGGATTGGGCAGTGCAGGGCCGTGGACGGTGGTTGCTGCTCCCTGTGGGTGACAAACCACGTCAGCCCCTCCCCTGGCCTCACTGTGTACTCGGACCTCTTGTAACAGGGAGAGGGGCCTGGGCCCAGCAGTGGGCAGCGCAGAGCCGGCCTGCCAGGCCCTAGAGCCCTGCCCTGGAACACAGAGCCTCCGTAGGCCTCGCCTGGCAGACCCGGGTGGTCCGGGGATTTTAGTGCTTGAGGGGTGTGTGGGCCTCTCCGCATGTTTGCCACAAGGTGCTGGCTGCCTCCCTGTCCCCTGGGTGTGAGGTCTGAGCCCCGGGGTGTGGGCCACCAATCTGCAACTCTGCTGCCCCTTCCTTCCCTTGGCACCCACTGTCTGCTTTTGTTTTCTCTCTTACATGCTGTTCAGAGGATGCAAAAAGCTGCTAAAATCAAGAAAAAAGCGGTGTGTAGGCCTGTGGGGTTTGCTTGCGTTTCTGTGGCTTGTCCCATGCAGACGATGGTGGGGGGAGGGGGTCCCCCCTGGGAACACAGACTCTGCGGCTTTTCCTCTCCCTCATAGGGAAACCCTAGGCATTTGAATGAAACCACTTTTTTTTTTTTTTTTTTAAACCATCCACTGACAGAAGCATTGAATCATTGCCCTTCTGTGTTTTTCATCTTTCCTGGCATCTCTGCGTGGCCGGAATGTGCTAGAACATGGCTGAGGTTTTACGTCGATGTTTTCTAATGTGGCATTGCCTGGGCCTCCTGTAGAGAGTTAATTAAATTGTTCCGATAGTTAAAGACTCATTAAGTTTAATTTACTAAATCTGGTTGATGAGATGCTCCGCTCTCCCAGGAGATGCCTTCTCTATGCAAGAGCCTCTGCGGTGTGGACTTGCGTTCGGAAATCGGGGTGACCTTCAGGCCTTGTTTGTAAACCTGGTCCCTCAGTGGAGGCTGGGCACTAACTACCCGCCCCCCCACCCCCAACACACACGCAGGAAGTGGTGGGACCTGCGCTCCAACTGGGCACAGGTTTGCAGCTTAAATAGCTAGAGGTTTAGTCCTCTACCCCCGCCTGGAACATCATTTTCTGGGGGTGTGTTTGGGGGCTCCCTTTCCTCTGTGGTGGCCCTTCTGTCCCTGTGAAGCGGGTCTGGGTACAGACAGAGCTCAGCACAGCCAAGGCCAGTCATTCCCCCGCCGAAGGGCAGGGAGATGCTCAAGCCCATTACCAAGGCCTCTGACCTCTCCCCCCACGGCTGGCCCAGGAAATGATGACGGGGTGCTCTGTGCACCGGGGACCCCAGCAGAGAGCCCCCCGACCGCTCACAGGATCACTGGTCTCTCCAGGGTCAGGGTCCCCATCCACAGACCGGCCCAGCCTGTTGTCTGGGTCCCCGCGGTGAGTGTGACGGGGCGACCTAGCCCGTTCCCTGTGATCGGGCAGGATTCAGCTTCATGCATTTGGTCCCCAGTCTGAGCCCAGCTCACGCCGCCTCCAAAACTGCCAGGAAAACTGAAAACCGCGGTCCACCAGCAACTCTTCTATTCCTGTCCTGACTTAACCGTTTAGCAAGAAGGTTTTGAGCTACCACCCCAGCCTGGAGCCGTTACAAGCACCTGGGTGCGGAGCGTAACCCCATTTTTAAAACCAGGGGAAAGGAATTCCTCCTCAGTCCTGCAGACTGTTTTCCCACCGGAACATCTGGGCCTCTTTGTCTTCATAGTCGTTTAAAAGCAGCGCCACCCTGTGGTGGGCCGAAAGCCCCAAAGACCTTTCCCTGGAACCCTGAGCAAAACCGATAGATCACCGTGGGCGGGGGCCTACCTGTGCCTCAGGTCTTGAGGAATTGCCGGCAGGGGCATTTTTGAGCCCAGAGCTTCCAGGGAAGAATTAGGTCGCAGCCCCTGCTCTGGAAGTGGAGGCTGTCGCGCTGCAGCCTCCCGGGGGGCCAGCCAGCCGCTCGGCCCCCTCACAAACCAGAGGCGCTGGTGCACATCGGCGCTGCGTGGTCCTGATCAGCTCTCGCAGATGTGCAAACCCGAGAGGGGCTGCCCGGCCGTGGGGGGGATGCGGACTCCCTCCCTGGGCTTCGGGGACCGTCCCTGTGCGCCTGATAACGGCCGTGGAGCGAGCACGCTCCAGGCTGTGACAGGGCAGGGGCCCCTGGGTGACAGCGTTTCCCCGGCAGCCCCACGCCCGCACGCAGCCCAGCTGGGGTCTCGCTCCCCTGAGATGTCGGGAAGGCGGGGACCCAGCCTGCTGGGGCGTTGACGCGCCTGTGACTGTTTCCATTGGAAGAAAATGCTGACGTGCGAATCCAACTTCTTTGTAAGCGTCTTCCCCGTTTCCTGGGGATGCTCAGGATCCCAGATCGGAGGAACGGAGCCGGGGATGCGGCACGAGCTGCCGCCTGACCAGGGTGCCAGCAGCCCTGCGTTTCAGGGGGTGTGGAGGCTGCCCCCTGGCCACCCTGCCACCAGCTCCAGGCACCCTGCCCCTGCCCAGCCTCCTGCAGGCCGGTCCCTGCCCCCCGCCTCTCCCTCCCACGGCAGAGCAGCTCCGAGGGCTGCTCCACACTCTTGCGTCCGCGAGGCCCCGGTGAACCCCTTGTCGGCCCCCGGCCTCGTTCCAGCTGGCATGGCTGGTCTGTAACTGCGTCCACTGTCCTTCCTTAGAACTCTGAGGGGGACGCCCAGACCCTGACCGAAGTGGATCTCTTCATCTCCACCCAGAGAATCAAGGTGTTAAACGCAGACACACAGGTGAGCATCGCAAGACCGTGGCTTAGAGGCGCGTAAGCGAACCCCTGGCACCCCACGCAGGGCCTGGCGCCGGGCTGGCTGCGGGGGGCTGGGAGGTGGGGCAGGGGGTCTGCACTGTGGCCTGGCTTCCCATGGGGGTGCTGGGTGACGTGCCTGGGGGTGGGCAGCTGGTGGCAGTCGACGGGCCTATTCCAGGGGGACAGTTGCCGCAGTTGGTTCCGGGAGGGGGGCCAGAGCGGTGAGACAGATGGGGGTGGCTATGGAGGCTGAAGGGGTCAGTTAGCGCGGAAGAGGGGCTGGTGGCCCTGGTGGCAGATTGTTGTGTCGGTCGGTGGCCTGGCTGGTAGGGGCCACTGTGTGCAGCCTTGCAAGGGAGATGGGCAAGATGCCCAGAGGAGACTCCTGTTGGGGGGCAAAAGCCATCGAGTGACAGGCCATCAGGGGCCAAAGGACTTGAATGGGGTCAGTTGCCTCAAGGGTCCCCTGGTCCAAGCCCAGGACCCACTGGCCTGGAAGCTCCGGTCCTCCAGGTGGCAGGGCCTGCCTGGGCCGGGCACGTACTTTGCAGCCCAGGGTCCCACCTCCAGAGCCACGCTGGCCCCTGCTTAGGTGGGGAGGTGCTGCACCGCCTGGAAGGCTCCCTACTCTCGATGAGATGTCCCCGCACCCCAGCATCCTGCCTCTAAGAGGTCCTTTTAGAAACAGGGGCTAAGTGAAGGCAGGTTGGCTTTGTGAATCGCTGTCCACAAAAGCAGTGGTTCTCGGCCTGGAGCAGTTCCCCCAGGGGCTGGAGCTGGAGGGGTCTGCGGCTGTCACAACCTGGAGAGGTGGCCGCACGGTGCGCCCGGCCACTACGGTGCAGCCGGGGGGCTGCCTGACACTCCACAGCGCGTGGGACAGACTTGCACACCCGGGGGGAGGTCTGGCCGCTTCCGTCAGCAGCGCCGAGGTTGCGAAACCACGAACTGCGCTGTTCTTTGGTGGCGTGCGCCCAAAGCGTCCCCTCCCGTGGACCCTCTCCTGCCAGGAGACCATGATGGACCATGCCTTGCGCACCATCTCCTACATCGCGGACATCGGCAACATCGTGGTGCTGATGGCGCGGCGCCGCATGCCTCGCGCCGCCTCGCAGGACTGCATCGAGACCACGCCCGGGGCGCAGGAGGGCAAGAAGCAGTACAAGATGATCTGCCACGTGTTCGAGTCCGAGGACGTGAGTCGCTGCGCTGGCCCAGGTCCCTCCCGGCACTCGAGACGCCATGGGGCCCTGGGGCCCCAGGTTCCATGGGAACCACGTGGCGGGTGGGGACCCTGCACCACCGTGGGTGGGGCGGTGTGCCTCAGGCTGGAGGGCGGCGTAGAACCGGGCTCCGAGGGGCCACGAGGCCGCGGGTAAGCATCAGGGGTGCTGCTCTGCCCCCATGTTGTCAGCGCAGCAGGTGAGGCTGAGAGCAAGGGGCGTGTGTGTCCTTGCAGGAGAGAAGTCCCCTACCCCCACCCTGGAGAGATGTGGGGGACACAGCACAGGACCAGAAGGGTCTGACGTCTGGTGAGAGCAGGGCAGGAGGCCTGGAGAAGATGGAACCAGTGGCGATCTTTGAGCCTCAGTTTCCCCTCTGGGCCAGGGCAGATAAGTTCCGTAGCCGAGGGTACTGGCTGTCGGCAGGGGCCATCTCTCAGGGCTGGGCACACTCCCCACCTGCCTGGGCCGGGCTCAGGCCTCGTCACAGGGGACAGACACCCCAAGCCATGGCTGGGGACAGTGGAGCCCCTGTTGGCAGGGTTCCGAGTGTGCCCCACCTCAGTCAGTGAGCAGGAGGGGACAGTGGCCCTGACACCTGCGGAGAGGCCATGGGCTCCCAACTCACTCCCCCGGGGGCCTGGCTAGGTGGCTCTGATTTCCCAGGAGCTCCCCCACGTGGGGCCGCTGACCCAGCAGATGCCAAGGTGGGTCCGAGGACAGTGGGAGCCCTCACGCCACCCCCTGGGCTGAGGGGATGACGCCCAGAGCTCCTTCCCAGCCTGGGCACCTGGCTGAGGCGCAGGTGGCCCCAGAGGCCCAGGGACACGGCAAGACCTGAGACCCTGTAGGCGGGGCCTGAGAAGCCACGGAGCCCACACACCCGCTCCCGCAGGCTGCCCAGCAACAGGTGCGGCCCCGCAGTGATGCCCGTGCCAGATCCTCAGTAACGTCCACACGTGGGGCGCCGTTGACAAAGAAAACAATTTGCTTGCGGGGCCTGTGTCCCGCCCCACAGAGAGGGGGACACACCCCACCTCCCCGGAGCCCCCAGCTCTGCAGCTGCAGAGAAAAGCCTGGTGGGCAGGCAGCGAGCCGTGTCCGTGAGGCTCCTCCAGGAACCCAGCTCAGGTCCACTTTTGGAAGAAGGGTGGAAAGAAAATACGGTACCGTCACCCAAGAATCGAGTAGCACTCTGATACTTAGCCAATAATTTATTATCGTTTTTGCACTTTATTGGACACTGTGCTTTGCCCTAGAATGTCTGGGACGTAAAGCAGCCCAGGTGGTCAGCCGGGACCAGGTCCTGGCAGGTACAGGCAGCAGGAAGGGGCAGCCCACAGCCGGGCAGAGGTGGGAAGGCGGCGCTCACGGGGAGAGGGTCCCCGGTTCCTCTCCTGGGGGGCCCCTTTGCAGGCTCACACGTGCGCTGTGCACCCTGCCCCACACGGGCCTCTCACCGTCACGCCTGCCCCCAGGCCCAGCTGATCGCCCAGTCCATCGGCCAGGCCTTCAGCGTGGCCTACCAGGAGTTCCTGCGGGCCAACGGCATCAACCCTGAAGACCTGAGCCAGAAGGAGTACAGCGACATCATCAACACCCAGGAGATGTACAACGACGACCTCATCCACTTCTCCAACTCCGACAACTGCAAGGAGGTGAGTGCGGACGGGGCAGCGGGGGCCCCGCCCAGCCCCAACCCGGGTGCCCGACTCCGATTGGGGCGGAGGTGCCACGGGGACGCGCATCGCGCTGGCTCCTGCCCTGGGAGCTGAGCACTTGGGTGTGAAATGAGATGCTGCTGCGGCAAACAAGCTGATTACAATCAGCCTTAATGACCTTGAAAATGTGCTTTCTGATGCTGCCGCTGTGCACTGGTGCTCGGCCCCCCTCAGAGGCGTCTGAGCAGCACACGGGAGGCAGCAGGGGATGTGGGCGCTCCGCCTGGCGCGAGGGTCAGGGCCGGGGGTCTCCTGGCGACGGCACATGTGCCCTGACTGCCCCCCGATGGAGGAGGAACATGGTCCTGGCTGCTGGTTGAGGGCGTGGCCGGCAGCAACCTGAGAGGGTGACCCTTGAAGCTGAGAGAGAAGAACCTGTGCAGACAAGAGCAAGCCAGGGGCTCAGCCCTGGCTCCCAGGAGACCCTGCATGGATTTAGGGGCTGGGGTGGGAGTCCCCCCCCCCCCCCCCCCGCCATGGGCACACTCACCACCTCGGTTCCTCGCAGCTGCAGCTGGAGAAGCACAAGGGCGAGATCCTGGGCGTGGTGGTGGTGGAGTCCGGCTGGGGGTCCATCCTGCCCACCGTGATCCTGGCCAACATGATGAACGGAGGCCCTGCCGCCCGATCGGGGAAGCTGAGCATCGGTGACCAGATCATGTCCATCAATGGCACCAGCCTGGTGGGGCTGCCCCTCGCTACCTGCCAGGGCATCATCAAGGTGGGTGCACTGGTCCTCCACCCTGGAATCAGAGAAGGGTCCAGGCTGCCCTGAGCTGAGGAGGGTTTCCCTTAGCCCAGTGCTGATGCCCCAGAGACCTACGGTGACCAAAGGGTCCCAGTTTGCCTGGGATGTCCCCGGTGAGCACTGCACATCCCACCTCCTGGGCAAACCAGGAGGCCTGGTCACCCTTCATGGGTCTGGGCAGCTGGTCTTAAGAGGCCACCCTGAGGGTCTGACCTGTGAGCTTGCAGCTTTAGACCCCAGGGAGGGGTCAGCGGTGGGGACACTAGGGGTGTGAGGAGGCCAGAGGAGGAGGGTCAGATCGGCTGTCTGGGAGTTCCCAGCACCGCAGGGCCTTTGCTCTGGTTGGGTCTTCAGACAGCGGGCCCCACACTGGGGTCCTAGCTGTGGTCCCCACCCCACTGTGGCCTTGGTGCTGGAGGACACCTCTCCCTTCTCCTTCTCAGCATGACCCTGTGTGACCCCGTGAACTGGCCCAGTGGTATCTGAGGCTTGAGAGGCTATAGTTCCTGGCACCTGGTCACTAGCTCTAACAGGGCGGTGCAGGAATGGGGTCGCCCCCCACCCCGGGCTCATGGGGAGCAAGCAGAACCTGTAGCTACAGGGCGGCCTGGGTTCATGCCTCTCCTGACCCCAGACGCTTGGCCTGGGGCTTGTGAGAACAGCGGTGTTCTCCTGGGGGCCAGACAGGAAGTGCTGTCCAGGGTGACCCCAGTTGCTGGGGCTGGTTGTGACTCTGAGGGGCAGCTGCTTCCCCCTAGATTGGGGGACAGCCAGAGCCCAGTGGACCCTGCCTACGGGTCAGGGTGGGCGATGCCTTCACCCCTCACAGAGGGACGCCAGGAGGGGACAGCCAGCTGTTCCCCACAAGCTCACCTGTGGCTCCCATCCTGCACAGGGTCTGAAGAACCAGACACAGGTGAAGCTCAACATCGTCAGTTGTCCTCCAGTCACCACGGTCCTCATCAAGCGGCCGGACCTCAAGTATCAACTGGGCTTCAGCGTGCAGAACGGAATTGTGAGTCCACTTTCTCTGTCCTTGGCAGCCTCTGTGCTAGGGCCTGGGTGCAGGGCTCTGGGGGGCAGGCCACAGCTAGGCCAGGCAGGGGTGCCCCTCCAGTGATGGCTGCCCTCTGCAAACCGCTGCTCCAGAGGGGAGGCAGGTCCCCTTTCAGCTGCCACAGCAAGAACACGCATAGCCAACAGGGGCGTCAGACTCACTGTGTTCAACTAACAGACATCTGCCCACCAGTTTAGACCTGGGTGTGAGGTTCCTGTCCTGTGTCAGGTGCTGTGCCTGAGGATGCAGGAGGGCTTCCAGGAGGAGGTGACATGGGGCTCGAGTGAGTTGGTCTGCCCCCAAATCTGTTCCTGTTTCTTAGGCCAGGGTGCTTCAGTCTAGAAGTCCCACTTTCTCTCTGACCTGCGTTGAGCCAGCGGGAGCAATTTCCTTGGTTCTGGGAAAACCTAGAAAGGCAGCTGCGAGTGAGATAGATCTTTCCTTGTTGCTCTCTGGTTCTCAGAGCTGGGAGAGGTGCAGGGTATGGGCTCCAGCCCATTTCTGTCCCTCTGGGTTAGGGCTCACTTGCTGTCATGGACATTCCCCCAATTCAACACACCTGTGACAAAGATGCCAACATACCTGCTTTCTCCCTGTGGCTGCTGTGAGCCATGTGCAAGGCTCCTGGTCCACCTGTCTATTTTAAGAACGGAAACGAAGGCCACCCGACGGATCAGCGGTGGTTTCTTTGCGGCATCTTCTGTTGTCCTTTCACAGGGAGGTGAAGTCACTTGTCCCAAGAGTCCCAGCTGCACAGGACAAGGCCAGAGTTGGGTCTGGAGAATGTGTCCACCATCTGTCAGCAGATAGTCATGTGCCGTGATGGTGTCAGTGGGCAGCGGGCACACAGGCGAGGATGTGCTGTCACCTTTGGGCAGCACAGGCAGAGGTGTCTGTCCAGGGCCCCGGGCATCTGTGACCACACCACAGAGCGCACAGGAGGCTGTTATGGCCACTGTCCTCAGGCGGAGCCTGCGTGGACGCATGTGCCCACTGACAATGCTGTCACGCAGCCAGCTTCTTCCCCGGGGTCCCTGGGAAAGCTGCCGGGCTCTGAGTTAGTCTTGCTCAAATGCTTTTTCCATTTTCAGCCTCGCTGCCTGCAGAACACCACGCGTTAGTTTGCAGACAGGCTCAGTTAACGCTTTTCCTAGGTGGCCCCTCCTCTCTTCCCGCAGCACCGTCCCTCCTCCTGCAAAGGGCACCCTGTGATGTCCCAGCGGCAGACATCCGCCAGCCGGGGAGGGATGAACCGTGGCCGTGATGGGTGGGAGTCCCAGGGGTACCAGCGCGCTGACCTGACACGTGTCTCCTTAGATCTGCAGCCTCATGCGGGGCGGCATCGCCGAGCGGGGGGGCGTCCGTGTCGGCCACCGCATTATTGAGATCAACGGGCAGAGTGTGGTGGCCACAGCCCACGAGAAGGTCGTGCAGGCTCTGTCCAGCTCGGTCGGAGAGGTGAGACTGCTCCCTGTCCGCGCTGTCACCCCCGGACTGGGCATCAGGCAGGGGCACCTCCCACGCCATTGTCCTTGGCAAGGACCATGGGGTTCCCTTCTTCCCTCACGTGGAAAACCCCCTCGGGCTCCCACCTATGGGCGGTGGGGAGAGTGGGTGGGAGGGAGGAGAGCCATCAGCCCCCTCTCGTTGGCAGATCCACATGAAGACCATGCCCGCCGCCATGTTCAGGCTCCTCACGGGCCAGGAGACCCCGCTGTACATCTAGGCCCGCAGAGCAGGAGGCCAGGCTGGGACCTGACCCGAGCCCACCCACGGACACTGGCTCATCCACACCCACGTCCTTCCTGACAGAGCGGGTATGTCTTCGTCACAGGAGAGGCACAGGGACCAGTGTTTGTGGCCCAGCCAAGTCCTTTGCTGCATCCTGATCCGTTTCGCATTGTAACTGACAAGGTGTGTTCGTACCTCTGTGTGGTGTGGCGTGTCTGTCTCCCTGGAGCCGGGAAGGGGGTCTCGGGCGGCCCCGCCGTCGGTCGCCTTGGTGCAGGAAGCGTGGGACTGCGACGCACCGAACTTGCGGGAAGGAGCCGGTCCTGAGCGGATCAAGGGTGAAGGCCGTAACATCAACGCCTGTCATTATTTAGAAACTACCCCTCGCTCGAGGTTTCACTCTGACAAGCCGTTCTTCAGACTGGAGGGTCGTCGGGCGACCCGTGAGCTCACCTGCTGCCCGTGCTCACCTGTCCGCCAGGCTCTGTAGACTTTCCCAGGCACGCGCCTCCCCCAGGGGCAAGGCGGGCAGCTCCCCATCCACACACACGTGCGTCCCCCAAACACAGAACCCGCCCGGACACCCGCCCTCCGCCACCCGCAGCACAGCTGGGCGCCATCACTGCGTTGGAGTGCGTGCGGTCCGGCTCCGCGTCCCGGTGAGACCAGTGTTCGCTGAGGGCACCTTGCGCGGGAGCCGCCCTCCTGGCCCGTGAAGATACACTGTGACTTGAGAAGCCTTACCATCCTAAAGCTTTAGGATTCCCGTATTCAAGGACTGACCTGTGTTGCATGCAGCCACCTTAGGAAGACTCACTAATGTCACTAATAAACCCGAAGTCATGAGGAAAAGCTGTCTGCCTGGCTGGTTTGTTCCCAGAGGTGGGTGCCTGACTCTACCCGTCCCGACGCGTGGCTCCAGGAGGCCGTGTGGTGCCCGGCCCTGCAGTGGCTGGAGGCGGCCATAGTGACGGGTCCCCAGGCCCACCCCTCATCCCCCAGGGACCCAGGCTGCTCACTCACTGAAGGAAGGACAGAGGACATCACGGGTCGCTCTGGATTTAACCTGCTGCCGCCTCCAGGAGCAGCCGTGGGGTGTGTATCAAACCGCCGGCCCACCTGCAGTCTGCGGCCACCTGTCCTGAATAGCGGCAGCTGCACAGCACTTGTGTAGTTTATGTGGCTCCAGGGCCACAGTCCTGGGTCACGTGGTGCGGGGCAGGGTGGCGCAGGAGCTGTGTCCTGCAGGCCACCTGCACTCCCGGCTGGGAGGCAGTGCTATGGGCCAGTCAGGGAAGGGCCCCACTCTTGGGTGATGAGGGTCCCACCCAATGGTACACGTTAAAAATCCAAATTCAAGAGCTTTGAGGAAGGGCCTGCAAACCTCGGAGGTCTCAGGCGCAGGGGGCAGCTCTGGGCCAGCACCGGCCGGGCCTCCCTCCACCTGGGTCCCTGCTGTCTGGCCATTCTGCCCCCCTCTCTGTGGGGGATCCGGCTCCCCCGCAAGGCACCGGGCTCTTGCCTGCTCACTGTGCCCCACTTAGACCTCAGAGATGGAAGCTAGACATCGTTATTAAAACACTGACCGTTACAAAACACACTGAAGTCCATTAAACAAATACAACCTTCAGGTTATACACACAGGTCTCCCGTGGCTGGAAAACAATTTCCTATAAATTCTGCCTTGATAGCAGCATCTCTGAATCAATACAGCCCAGGGCTGAGTGGGGGGAACCCATCAACCTGAAGGTTTCTGTGATACGGTTTCTTAAGAGGCAAGTTATTTGCATCGCTGCAGCCAGGGAAGGGGACCTGAAGCCCACGCAGGGAGGAGTCGCTGCCCCCAGGCCAGGGTCAGATGGCACAGTTGACACAGGCTGTGGCCCGCTATGGGTCACGGGGAGGGGGCAGAGAGCGCGTCCAGGCCTGGGAAGACAGGTGTCCCTGAAAGGGGGGGGGGGTCCCACTGTGATCCGCCAGAACAGGGCTGAGCCCAGGGGAGCGGGTGTGCCGGTGACGGGGAAGCCAGCTGTCCCCTGGGAAGCACCCACGTGGTCTGGGGCTCCTGGCTCCCAGTGCTGCAGAGCAGAGCAGACTCCAGGGTCCTGGGGCTGGTGGGTGGGAGCACCGCCCGTTCCCAGCAGCCCTACCTGCACCTCTCTCTTCCCAGCACCTTTCCCAGGACCCTGGGGCAGTGGGGCACGGCTGCATGAGAGCAAATGCAAAGCTGAGGGGCAAGGTAGTGGGCGGGGGGGGGGGGGGCACTGAGAAGAGCAGAGAGCAGGAACTACCAGCCAGACACCCGCCCTTAATGGGCTGCAGGGGTGGATGTCAGAGGACGCGGGAGACGTGGGTGACAGAGCACCAGGCCCATCTCCCAGGGGTCCCCTCACCCTGGCTGCTCAATAAGAAACACAGGTGCGGGAGCGCCCCCCAGAGGAAGGGGTTGGGGGCGTCAAGGCCTGGCCTCAGCTGTTCACACAGCCCCCCAAGGGCCGGCCCAGGGACCCTGGGACACCAGAGACACACATTTAAGGCCACAGAGACACTGGAATGCGCACTGGGTACTGTTGGCAGGTCTCAGGGGATACCCTTGGAATTGAGAAAATGAGAGAACCGAGTTCCCATGTTCTAGTCTGAATCAAGGGCTTAGAATTACCTCCAGGATATCTGTCTGGTTGTCCTCGGAAACGGGACTGGCAGCTCCAGCTGTCGCTGCTGTGGGCGGCAGCGGCCCACTGATCCAAGCAGATGTCACGGCGGCGTCCATCCACCTCAGCTCCCCGCGCCCCAGGGGCTCGGCCTCCCCTTCTCAGCTTCCGCCGACACAGATAGGAGCCGTGGGCACAGCGGGCGCCCGGCCAGCCCTCCTGCTGCCTGGTCTGTGGCAAGGCCCCCGGCCACAGCGACCGTCCAGGTGCCAGTGGCAGCTGCTGTGGGTGGAGCAGGCAGAGGTGTTCCCATGGCCGCGCCAAGTTCTCGAGGACAGAGCGGCTGCAGAACCACCGCTGGGAAGTGGCTGCCGAAGCGCCCAAGTTCAAGGTGCCCGAGTTCCCAGCCGGACGCCGGGCCTGCCTGTTGCAGACCCCACCCTGAGGCAGTCTTTGCACAGAAAAGGCTGACGGCCCGTGTCCACCGTGCAGGTGCCGGGCTGGGCCGCCAGACCCCAGATTTCTCAGGAGACCCTCGGGCCTGGGAGACAAGGCCCTTCCCAGACGCTGAGGGAGCCCGGAAGGCGGGACTGTCACCAGCGCTCAGCGTGACGGATTCAGTACATGCATCCACTTCGCAGGACTCGAACCGGAGGTGCAGAGCGCCAAAGCCGGGGCACCCCAAGGAGGGAGGGCAGACAGCGAGGGGGATCCTCGCAAAGCCCGATGCTGACCGTCTGCTTCCTGGCCACCGCGGGTCCCCCTTTCACTTGTCAGCCGGGGCCCTGCGGGCAGGAAGCGGGCCCTCTGCGCCCCGACCACCAACATCCGATCAAAGGTCGAGGACCAAGGGACAACAAAGCACACGAGAAAACGGCCTCATTACTCACGTCACCTCCGTCCACTTAACAACAAAGCGTAGTGGGGGGTCGACGGTGGGGGAGCGCCGGGCTCTGATGGCCCTGGTTTTGAAAATACTTAGTGTCTTCATTACCTGACAGTCACCAGACTCTTATAATGTTGGCCAGTGCAGGGTGCCACCTGCCTGATAAAACCACAGAGCTCACGAGACAGAGGAGGGTCCTGTCCTGTGTCACTGGGCCGGGTAAGAAGTGTCACCCTCTAGCAGACAACTGACTGGACTCTGAGAGAGGGGACAGTAGCCCCGCCAGGGCACCGTCCTCTCCCCACAGGCGCCGTGGTCTCCACAAGGACACTTCGCCCCAGGCCTGTCCCTGCTCACGTCTAGACCGGCGACTGCTTCACAGCTGGCCTGGAGCAGCCGCGCGGAAGGTGGGGCTCCTCGGAGGTGACCGCCACGTGCTGCACCGCGGGAGGGAGGGTGCAGCTGGAGTGCTCCAAAAACTTGGCCACCAAAACCCTGCCGTTTGTGTAGGCCTTGCTGTCCGCCACTGAGCACAGCCACTCTTTGGGCACCACTGGCGAGGCCTCCGGTTCCGTGCGCTGCCGGCCTTTCCAGGCGTCTGGGTCCCCGGGTGGGACGGGCCCGTGCCGATGAGCACAGGCAGCCACGAGGGAACGAGACCGGGACACTGAAAACCAAGGAAAAGGTAACATCTGAAAACAGCCCGAATCAAACCAGGACAGACGGCAGCTGCCCAGTGGGTTAAAAAGCGGATGCGAGCATGCTTGGGACAAGCTTTCTGCTGGGGTTTTGGGGTCCTGGGTCGGCAACCTGGCATGTCCCTGCTTCCTGTGCCCTCTGTCCCCGGTGGGGCCTGGCCCCTCAGCTCCAAGGTCAGGTGGCACCGAGCTAGAGGCTGCGGCTTCCTGCAGCTGAAGGACAGGAGGCTGGCAGCACCAAAGCTGGCCATTGGAGGGCATGCAAGGCAGGTCCCCTCCTGTCCCCTCTCTGCTCCCAGGGAGCTGGGGCCCTTCTCAGCCTTCCCAGCTCAATGCCCTCTGCCCCCACAGGTCAGAGGTATCTGCAGACAAGTCTGCCTGGAGACCAGAGCTCAGCGAGAGCCCCTCCCCATGTCACAAGCAGACGGCAGTCACCTCTGACAGGCCCGACAGCTTCAAGCAGCCAGGGTCCCTCTCTGCTCACGAGGCTCACTAGGCACTGGTCTCACGACATTCCTGGGGACAGGCAGCGGCCGGCTGGCAGCAGTGACCAGCTCACAAAGAACCAGATTAAAGCTCGACCTGTCCTGTCTATGTGTCAAGTCACACAAGAGAAGTGCATTCTGGGGGGTCTGGGGGACTAGTAGCACGCCGGGCAACTGAACACGAGAAACTAAAACGCTGGCATGTAAGGGCAAAATAGAACCTTGTAAACAGCAAAACAAGCCGCCGCGTGGAGCGGCTAATCTCGTCTGTGCAGCAGGAAGGCGGGGCAGGCCGCCCTTTCACAGCCCAGTGCCCCGCAGAAGCCCCCCTTCCGGGGATGCTGTGAAGGGCTGGACTTGGACTCCAGGCTGCCTCGGGCCACGGTCACCCCTGTCCACGCCCCCCGACCCGTAGCAGGTGTCACAGCGTTTAGAAAAGAAGCATCTTACTGGTCCCCAGGGCTGCCCGGGACGGTCCTGCTTCCAGGTCCTGGATGCGAGAGGCATCACCTTAACCACAAAGAGAAGGCGGTCAACCCGGGAAGGAAGGAGGAATCTGGGTCACACTTCACCAGACCTCCCGCGGCTGAGACACGTGTCTGAGATGCCAGCCCAGGGGGTGGTGCCCGCCACGGGGAAGCAGCGTCTGCGGGTCTGGGGCTTGGCTAGTCTGCCACCAGCAGAGCCGGCCAGGCTGTCATCAGACACCAGCCGTATGTGGCGGTCTCCAGGGAGAGTCACGCCTTCGCAAGGAAGCAGTGACCGTCCCCTCTGGCCCCAGCGTGGAGTGGTGGGCAGCACAGGGGGCAACCTGTAACCATTCTACCTCTTCTCTACACATCTTCTCTAAACATGTGTCTCTGACACATCCTGGTTTGCAAAGCATGAATGTCACTGGCAGGGGACAGGCCAAAGCAGGCCCTGTGGGGTCCTCCCTGAACCTGGGCCCGTGCTGGCTCTGACAGGGCGGAGAGAAGGGCAGGGCCTGGAACACAGAAGCAGGGGGATTGGGGCAGGAGAGGTTCAGAAGGGCTTCTCTACGTGAGCCAGCCTCTGGGTGGAGGGAGGGGACAGGGACAGGAATGCTGCTGGCCTGGGGGCCTGCGGGTGCAACACCAAACATTTCCAGGCCACAACCGACTTCAGCGGGTTCCCGATTCCTTTTAGGGACACAGTCCTCCTGGGATCTAATCTATTTGGGGTTCAGTTGAACAAGACAGACCCTCAGGTGAGACTGGGCCAGGCACCCAATGGATCTCTTTCGCAGTCATTTACTCCCATTTTAGGACAAAGTCCCCACAGCAATGGCATTGTAGTCAGGAGGCCACCAACCTTCACAGCGAGAACCTGCCATCGTCCCCTCCCACAGCAGCAGCCCAAGACGAGGTGTGGGTCCTGCGGCTTCAGGTACACAAGACCCCCACCTGCTCCAGAGCTGGTGTGAACCAGAAATTCCTGGGGTTTGGGACACAGGGACTTTGGTGCCACACCCTCTGGCCCAACGGGGACACTGCCCACTCAGAGTCATGTGGGGGTGACTCTGACCACAGCAAGGCAATGGCCACACACAGCCTGACCCTCGGCCTTCCTGGGCCCCAGGCTGCTGGCTGGTATGCAGTTTGGGGGCCCATGTTGGGGTCCAGCTGACCCACCCAGTGGGCTTGCATCACATCCCTTGGGGACCGAGAACTTCAGACCATGTTCCCAGTGCGGCCCCTGGGCAGGGCCACGCCTCAGCTCCCAGGGGGCAGAAGGCCTGAAGCATGTGGCCAGACACATGCTGGGGCTGCAGGTGGGCAGGGCCAGCCATACCTGCTGCCCCGGAGGAGCTTGAAGAGGGGTCGCTGGTGGAGCGGGCCATGCGGCCAGGGCCCGGATGCGCCCGTGTGCCCTGGTCAGGGCCCGGATGGGATGCGAGGCCGGGGCGAGAGGCTGGCAGCAAGGCATCTGCAGGGCCCTCAGGGGACAAGCGGCTTGGGCCTGCTGTGGTGGTGCCCTCGGACGCGGGGAGCATCATGCTGCTGGCAGGTGCTGCAAGGCAAGCAGCAGTGTCAGCACTGGCCCCAGGTAGCCCAACGCAGGGCACAGGTGGCCCACACGCCCCAGGGCAGCCTGCCCCTGGACACACCCTGAAACCTTCAGGGCAGGGAACACTGACCAGGGAGACAGGTGCTCTGTAGTGTAGGAAGGCTGGGAGACCAGATCACCCCGCAAGAATCATTCCAGGCAAGGTGTGGGTGACTGCACACACCACAGTGACCAAAAGAAACCAGACATGGCCCTACCCAGGGCAGCCCTTGGCAGGCCGAGAAGGGAGGGACACCAGGGCGTCCCAGCCGGGCCTGATGCACCTGGAGTGCAGCCCTGAGTCAGCCCTGGGGAGGTCTGCTCACCTTAAGGGTGCCTGCTGAGTGTTCCCGGCCGACAGGTCAGCAGTCCCACTAGGACCTGGGTACATGCCAGCCATGCGGATTCTCTAGAAGCCCTGTGGGTGGGCCTGGCTGGCAGGGTGCGCACAAGTCCCCAGGGAATTCCCACGCCCAGGCCCCTGAAGTGTGTGAGCTCTGCTCCCCACCTGTGATACCCCTTCCTCCCCAGGTATCATCCTCCGGGGGTGGGGGGCGACTGACTGGAGTCTGTTTGAACAAGATCCCCAGGGGCTGGCTCCCATGTCAAGGCCTGAGAAGCTACCCCCCTCCCCCCGTCCCCCACCCCGCCCGTCACTGGCTGCACCTGCATCAGCAGGGACTGTGGGGCAGGGAGCAGTCCACCGCCCACACGTCACCTGTGTGCACACACACACTCTCCAGGATGGTTGATCCCTGCCTAAAGTAGCGTAAAAGTAGGAGGAGGAAACCTACCAACATAAATGTACAACCTCAGATGGAGAAAGACTTTGTCAACTGGGCAGAAACTGTAAAGGCAAAAAACTTCCTGACTTGGGCAACAACAGAAACGTAGGCTGGTGTGCGCCACACGCAAGCTGGGGACCGGAAAGTGCAAACTGGGGATACTTCGGAAAGGTGTTACTCTTACCCATTTTCTCACATCTCTATTTAATTCATAGTTTTCCTTATAAATCTGCCAAAAAAAAAAAAAAAAAAAAACCCAACAACTGCAAGAGTAAAAAATGACCCCGAACCTGACCTATCCGTGGACATGTAAAAAGGCACACAGACCTAATAGTGTGTGTGTCTCATGATCACCTATGTGAAAAATAAAGCCTACCCTGGCTGGGTGGCTCAGTGTGTTAGAGCATCACCCCTTGTACCAGAAGGTTGTAGGTTCGATCCCCCGTTAGGGCAGGTATGGCAAGCAACCAATCAACATCAAAGTTCTCTCTCACATCAAAGTTTCTCTCCCCGTTCCTAAGAAAAATGAACAAGCCTTGGGTGGGGTTAAAAAACATTTCTAAAAAATTCACCTGAGAACGTTTTCAAGATCTTACTGGCTAGTTTTCATCAGTGGGAATGTGCAGACTCACATGGTGCTTCACGGAAGGGCTGCAGCAACTGCCCAGCCCTCAAGAGGAAGGAATGGATGGAGCGCAGCAGCAGAAGACAAGGCAGCAGGAGCAGGAGGAGACGTGCTTTGACAACGATAAACTTGCTTCTTCGCACACTGGCGGGGAAGCTTACCTTGCGAGCTGCAGCCAGCAGGGGCGTCTGGGTCCCCGGAGCTGGTCTCGGTCCCCTGCTGACCTGCACTTGGAAGCTGCGGCAAGAAGCAGAGTGGGTGGGGGTGGAACCGGAGGGAGCAGCCTCCAGGCACGAGGCTGCCGCAGAGCCCACCTCCCAGGCCCTTTGACCGTTTGCAACGAGAATGATCCCACCGCAGGGCCAGGAGCCACCTGAGCCCACTCACCTCCCATGTAAGTGCGCCGTTCGGGGACCCCGCAGGATCCTCCGAGTGACCTCAGGAGGTGGGACAGTCCCCGCCCTCACTTCAACCCTTTCTCCTCAGCCACCCTCCCCTCCGGCTTCCTCTCCAGGAAGAAGGCAGCAGAGGCATCACAGTGACTCCCCAGCATGCTCTGGGCCATGGCAGCTGGGACCCAGGGTGGGCGCCTCATAAACAGTCTTGGCCTCATTGGGCATCCAAGTCACCCAGGGCTCGCGTGGGCTCTCTCTTCCCTGGGTCCAGGCTCTCAGGCCTCCTCCTGTGCTGAGCTGAGGCTCAGGGTCCAAGTTCAAAAGGCAGGGGTGAGGGTGTGGTTTCTGGGTTGAATGCCCCCTGTGGTGACAGTCATGACACTTCTGTAGCTTTCTTCTCAATTGGGCCCATGAAGTCCAGAGAGGCCCTGGGAACATGAGGGGCCCTGCCCAGGGGGTGTGCCTGAAGGTGAAGGAGGCCAAATACCAGGGTCCCTGGGCTCACTCTAAATAAATTAAATAAATACAGGGTGCACACGATAAATTGGCAATAATGTTGCATCTCATTTCATGAGTTTCTTATTAATTTTGAAAACTGTATTTCTAAGGTTATGATTTAACATCATTGTTTCAGATATAAAGTATTAAATTCTGAGAGCAACCGTCATGTCGAAGGAATACGATGTTAGAGCAGCCATAGTTTCTGGACTGCGTGCAAGGTGAACTGCTAAGGAAACTGCAGACTTCAATAACATCCCTTTACATACACTTGACAACGTGAAGGTGTATGATGCTGATCCTGATGTCGCCACACCAACAAGGAAAACGCATAAGGCATGCAAGGATCCCACAAGTTCAGATATTGTACACAGAATCCAGGAGATCATCAATGAAGATCCAGGAAAGTCAATGCACTCCATAGCAAGAGAACTGCAGATGTTGCATAACAGTTCCCAAGATTATTGCTGAAGATACCAGATACAGATCGTATGTTCTTAGAAGAGGCACAGCAAAGGAAAGGTGCTTTGAAAAAGCAAGGACATTGCTAACAAAATTGAAAAATCCCAAAGGAAAAAAACCCTCTGATTTTCTTCTCCAATGCAAAGAAGTTCAGCAGGACCAAATAGTCCACAGAAGAAACAACAGGTGGCTCTGTGAGAATCTGAACGAAGTCCCAGTTGTCATGAAAATGAAATTTCCTGCTACAGTGATGGTGTTAGGTGTTGTCAGCAATGAAGGAGATATCATGACTCAGCATTTGTTTCCACAAGGCCTGAAGGTGGCTGCTGATGTTTACCTTGACATTTTGAGAGAAGTAGTTGTACCATGGGTGAAGCAAGTCAGAAATGGACATTATTTTCTCTTCCAACAAGATGGTGCACCAGCACATAATGCCAAAAAGGTGCAAGAATGTCTCAGTGTCAATGTTCCTGAATTCTGGTCAAAGGAAATCTGGCCACCTAGTTTACCAAATGCAAATCCTTTAGATTACTATGTATGGAGCATTTGTCTTCATCTTTCCTTTTCTTCCCAGGTTGGTGCCAAAGTGGGGAGATCTGCCTTTTTATAATGATCTCACTTTGCTATAAAGTATACAAGCCCTCACCTTCCATTTTACCAAAATCCCTGTATGCCAATAACCAATTTTGGAAATCTCTGTCAACCACCTTCTCTAAAGCCCCCAAAAGAGAACAGTGCCCCTAAAGCCTTGTTTCCTTTCTAGAACCCTCCCCATACCTAACCTTCTTTTGACTATTTTTTTGCAGGAGTGGGTGGCAGCTTCAACACCTGCTACCCCAACGAAAGCTCCTGGTAACAAAGAAATAGAAAACAGAAGCAACAAAATATGCAGGGACAGGTCGGGAGGAAACTGGGTTTGTTTCCCAGTTGGCGGGAACGTCCCTGGCTCCCAGTTAAATATGATTCTGAGAGGGAACAGCTCAGCTCCCCTAAGACGGCTTCGTTTAACTTGACCCTCCCTGACGCCCACAGCCACCCTGCCGCACGGAAGCTGTGGGGGAACAGCCGCTTGGTTCACCTAGCGTAGTTGATGAAATATCAAGGCAGTGGACATGGTGGAGAAAAAAACCTATTTGTGACTCAGAATTTCAGTTGAAACTAGAATTTAGCAATAAAGGCTCGGAACATAGCTCTTGCAGGACAGGGGGAGGTAGGGTTGTTGAAGAAAGAGGCCCCGCCCACTGTGGTTAAAGTCCGCTGGGCCCTGGCAGGGTGGGTCAGTGGCGGGAGTGTCACCTTGTGCACCGAAAGGTTGAGGGTACGATATCTGGGTGGGGTGCACGCAGGAGGCAACGCATGTCTCCCCTCCCTGTGTCTCTAAAATCAATACATATATCCTTGGGTGAGGATTAAAAACAAAGCCGATTCGCGTTGAGATCAGTAAGCCAAATTCTCTCTGCTTTCCTTCAGCGAGACCCAGCTCCGACACCCAGCACGCAACTTCTGCCCTCGGAATGGGATCCCCCTGGTAGACACGACCGTCCCTGAGGCTTCCAGGGGCTGCGTCCCAACAGCGGATGTGTGAACCCTTTCCACATCCACAGTTTCCTTGGGACTGGCACCTTCTCTGGGGGTAGCTGGGGGAAGGGCGGGCACTTTCCTGGGCCCTGGATCTCAAAGCAGAGCAGGGGTGACGCTGGAGGGTCTGGGCCAGGTCTGAGGCCAGCACCACTCCCTGGAGGTGACCTGGGAGGGGACACAAGTCCAGAGCACTTCATGGCTGCCAGGACGTCGCCCGCATGTGTGAGTCTGGGCACCTGGAACGTCACCACTAGCCACGGTGCCCACTCCTCTCTGCCTGGAGCCAGGGCCCCAACTGGCCCAGTTCTCAGTGAGTTTCCTCAGCTCCCTGCACACATCCCTGCTTGGCCGGCCACTGTGCTCCCCGTACTCCACCCCATCCCTGAAGCCTCCTGAGGGTCCCCTGCATGGCCCTGAACCACTCTGCCCTGCGCTGGCTGCTGTGTGACCTGGTCAGGCATTCACACCTGCCTGCCTGAGCCAGTGCCCTCTGATAATTCAGTCACAGCAATGACGACGAGGATGCTAAAAAGGGCAGGTGGCTTCTTCTACGTGCCGAGTCCCATGCTGGCTCCATGACAAACACTGGGGAAGCTGAGCTCCACCAACATACCCTGAGGGCCCATGTGGGCCGGGATCCCTGAGGTTGCGTGTAGGCTGGGAAGGACGAGGGGCTCCGAACCGCTTTCTTAACCGCCCCCCCGCAAAAGATGACAACAATGTGGAGTCAAGGCCAGCATCCCCTGGGTGTCTGTGACCAGAGCCCCACGGTCAGAGCCTGTGCCCGTAACTCCTACGCTGTGTCCCCAAACCTAGGCCAGTGTTAAACCCAGATCCATCGACGGAGAGCCACGAATACTTGGGTGGGATCCCACAGGGTGGAACCTCTGTGGGCTCTACTCTGAGTCTGCTGCCTCCCCCGCGCTGCAGGGCCAAGGAGCCCAGGCTTGTGGAAAAATTCCCAGAGACACAAACGCAGTGCAGGACCCGGCTGGGCTGGTCCGGGTCTTACTTACCGAACTGGCTGGGCCCGGGCCCACCACGGCCTCGTAGGGCGGGGGCAGCTCAGTAGGGTACAGCAGGCCTGGGCTGTTGATGGCCACATCGTACAAGGTGCTGAACGGAGAGGGGACAAAGTCCAGGTGGAGGCCCCTGCAAAGGCAGACGCATGGAACTGTCACCCACAGGGAAGGGGCCCACGCGCTCAGCGCTCTGCATTTCCCTCAAAACCCTCACAACCCTCATCAGTTTCCCTCACCAAATCCTCATCGTGGTTGTGAAATAAAAGCCTAGTTCACCAGACAGTTGTAGCTTTTGTTTCCTGGAACACCATTTTCAATCAACACCATGGCCCCATCCATTCACATTAAAATGATCCTACAGCTGATTGCATCTTTAATTAAAATTTCCATGTTAGAATAAATCCATAGTGGCTCTGTGTTTCATAAGAAAGCAACAGAGCTGATGTTGGCTGGCTTTCTGTTTGGTTACCCTGCAAAGATACCAACAAAAACTGCTACCCCTGAGCTGCTGTTCCCTTCACCAGTCACGCTCTGTTCTCGAAGCAAACTTGCTTCCTGATCCCTGGCTGGTGCCGCTTGGTGGCTGGGAGTGTCGTCCCACAAAATGCAAGGTCATGATTTTGATTCCCAGCCAGGGCACATGCCTGGGTTGTGTGTTTGATCCATGGTTGGGGGGCATAGGAGAGGCAACCCATCAATGCTTCTCTCTCACATTGATGTTTCTCTCCCTCACTTCCTCTCTCTATAAAATCGATAAGCATGTCCTCAGGTGAGGATATCAACAAAGAACATGTTTCTGTAGCTTGCTTTTTCCCTCTTCTCCTGTGAAAATGGCCATGGCCATTGCCACTTCTGTCTCCCAAAGATCATTCCCTACCTTGCCTCACGTCACAGAGGCAGCAACGGACAGACCCACCTGTGGGCCTCAGCTGTGGGCGTGCAGGTGTACTCAGGAGGGTAGTAGGGTGGTGGCGGCAGCGGGGGCACGAACTCATCGAAGTCCAGGGTCTGGTGGAGAACGGTGCCGTGGGGGGTCATGCAGGCTGGGCTGGCGGAATGCGTCCTTTGTGGCAGGAACTGGAAAGGAGGGAAGGAGTCAGTTACTGGGGACACCTCGTGTGGCCTGTGCCTAAGCTAATTACGCGTAAGCTTTCACTTGGGACTTCCATGATTTAAATAGTCAGGCCCTGACAGCTGAACACACGTTTTTAAATGATGGTTCTGTGAAGAACGCATCGCCCCTGAAGACTCTTTATGCTTCGCTTCCCACACTGTGATGTACGTCGCCTCTTCTAGGGAAAAACGCAGCCTGGGAGCCCTTCGTTCCATTCCCACCACCAAACCTCTATCTTTCAATGACACTCTTGAAGCCTGTGGTCAGAACGCGTCTCATGTCCATGGTTTAGGACAGCCCTTCAGCTCTGGCAGGTGTAGCTCAGTGGGTTGGGTGTTGTCCCACAGAGCGAAAGGTCACTGGTTTGATTCCTGGTCAGGGCACATGCCTAGGTTGCAGGTTTGATCCCAGGTCAGGGTGTGAGTAAGAGGCAACTGATTAATGTTTCTCTATCACATCGATACTTCTCTCCCTCTCTTTCTCACTCCCCTCCCCTTCCCATCTTGCTAAGAATAAATAAAATCTTTAAGAAAAAAATTTTTAAAGAGCACTTCCTACAGTACATTCATGAAAAAATACCATACCCTCAGGATGGTCCTCTCCATCCCCTCCCTATTTCTATAGCGAAATAAGTTGGAGAAATGCCACTGATCCCAATCCCCCTTTGGAGCCCCATAATGTACATTAGTACGTTAAAGGCCCTGAGAAGACCTGCACCAAAGAGTCTGTTGAAGTGCTAACCCACCAACAGAACACTTCTCAAATACTTCATCATGGTTCCTTTGGACACACGGTTCTAGGGAATTCACACGCTTCGTAAAGTACTACTTTGAGGGAGAAGCATCCTTCGTGAGCTCCAGAACATTCCATGGGACAACCTTAAAATTGTGATGCTGCTACTTTGCGGCAAATTGAGGTCAAAATCAAACCAAACGAACGCTGTCTCTGTCCAGTTTCCCATTCCTGCCCCTCGAAAGCGTTAATCGATGACTATTTCTCTCTCCACCCTCTGGTCACTGCTCCCCAGTCCATATGTCACTGCGGGTGACTACAGGTGCGAAGGGGCCCTGGGCCCCCTGGGACTGCCTGCTGCCTGTCAGGTGAGACGCGGCCTCAGCAGCAACAGCGTTGGGCCATGTGAGGGAACAACATACTCTCCAGCTCTGTGCGGGACACAGGGATCTACAAAGGGTCCGTGAAGAAGATGCCATTTGACTGGATCTGAACGATTGGTAGGATTTCAAAGGGCGGGCTTGCAGGATTGTGATCCGGGCTCAAGAAGAACTAGTGAGCTAGTGAAGATGTGTTTAAGGAAAGCACTTTTGGATGAGGCTCTGGGAATTAATTCCTAATTCGGAGGGCACTGGGGAGCCAGTGATGGTTCTGGAGCCTGGGAGCAGGGCTACCAAAGCTGGGTGGTAGAAGTGCCCCCTTGGTAGCGATGGGTAGGGTGGTCTGGAGCTGACAGAGGGCAGAGGGTCAAACATTTATTCACACACAAGCGGGGCTGAGGTCACGATTCAGAATACAATCAAATGCTAGGGCCTGGAGAAAGGAGGATGGCCTTGTTTAAAAATGATTCCTGTGGGCATACTTCATACACAGAGCACATCCAGGCCTCTGCCGCTTGTCTGCCCCACAGCTTTGTGGAGCTGTCTGAAAGAGACGTGAGCCCATGGCACCGTGAATGTGGGTCTGCTGTCCTCTAGCTGGACACTGTTAGCGCCCTGCCCTTACTGCACGAAGATGAGCAGCCAGGGTGCGGCCAAACGCCTCTAAGGTCTAACATTCTAAACGAGTCTACCAGAAATGAGAAAAATCAACGACATACTCAAGCATGAAATGCGAGATCAGAAACACTTTCCTGTGAGAGGTGCAATTCCACCAGAAATGAGAAGGGCAGCATTTTCGCGCGAGAGGGGAGAAGTGTCGATGATCCTATTAGCAGGTTTAAACAAGCAAGTGCTGCCGTACACCAGGGGCTTTTTAAGGTTAAGTGACAGACAGGCTCTGCTTCTGCTCCAAACCGCGGGTCACCTTTCCAGGAGTGTGTTGGCTCCATCTTGGTGGAGGCATCTCAGACTCAGTTGGTTTCAAATTGAGCCTTTTATCCTGGCTCCTTAGCCCACGCCGTGGGAACCTGCAAGTCACCTCCCCGCCCCCCACCATCAGTATCTGTTCAGCGAGGCAGAACCTGTCTCAAAGCTCTAGGTCGCCAGCTCTGCAACGCACTCTGAGATGCTGGGGCTCAAGCTGGCCAACTGCATTTCCCGACTCCCTTGCAGCTGGCTGTTAGGTTCTGCCAGCAGGGGGCGCTGCAGGGAGTCCGGGAGGCAGGTAGGGGGCATGGAGTTCCCGATGTTCTGTTCTTCCCCACTTTTCCCCTTCTGTTCTTCCAACCCCAAAGGGTGGGTGGTAGCTGCTTCCCGAGTTGTTCAGCTCTCTGTACCCTCAGGGCTACCCCTGGGTAAGCTTCCTTATGTGGGTAACCAGCTCCCCATATTGACTGTGTTGAAATCCCACAGGCCTTAACCTGATATCTGGGTCTCCCTGCGTCCTATGCTCTGTATTCCCAGAGCCCGGCCCGGTGCTGTGGGCCCAGCAGGTGCTTGGTAAACCCCAGCTCCATAGCTGAATGTCCCCTCCTCGCCAGCGCATCTAATGTGCCTCCCTGCCTGGGTCTTCTGCCTCCTGATTTCAGCCTCCAGGATCCAGTCTCTCAGCAGAGCTATTTTTAAAGCAATTCTTCATTGAAAAATCTTCCCTGAGGCCTAGCCCCCTGAATCCCATCTGCCTCCCAGCTTCCTTTCCCTCTGACCAACTCGTGCCAAAACCCTCTCCTCTGCTCTTTGAACCACCTGCAAGTGCCAAACACACACTGTTCCCTCTTCCCAGACCCCCACCCCTCCCTCCCGGCACCGCAGCAGGCGTCCTTCGGGAGCCACCGTGCGCCCAGCCTCATGTCTGCCAGGCGGAGGCCCAGGCCTGCATTTGGGTGTGAGGGCTAAAGCACGGGCCTCAGAGTTGTCACTTCTTTCCCAGGTGGTTCTGCCTGCCCTGGCCATCTGTCAGAGCCTCACTTGATCCCTGTGATGACACGGGACACCTGCGCCTGGAGAATGGAGTGACACTGGCACTGGTGGAGGAGCATCGTTGCTGCCCTGTCCTCGCCGCCCACAGAAGGGGGGTGTGGAGTTTAGGCTCTGCTGGGAGAAGCCCCTTCCCAGTGTCTGCTCCAGAAAGGAGGCAGCTTAAGTGTCCACTGTCCTCCATGCGCAGCTGGGACCGGGCTAGAGGGTCTTATGGGGACTGGGGCAGCCTGGCCCCGGCAGCTCCCCAAGACCCACTTAACAAAGCCTCTATGCTTTCATCCCATTGGAACAGCCCAGAGGCCTGGGAGGCCAGCGGGCCTCAGGCCTGGTCTTAAGGCACCGCCTGAGACTGTACACATTACTGACCCCGAACCCCACCCTGGCCTGACGGTCACACTGAGAAACAGTACTTAGCAGTCACGGGCTCAGCTGACAATGTTGTGTGACTCGAACAGAGGACCACACTGAAAGTCCCCTCTTCCCACCCCAGGCCTCTATCTCCTGCCCCAGCACATGGAGGGGGGTAAGAAAAGGCAGGTCAGGCCCCCACGGGTCTGGAGACAAGAGGCTAAAATTTCTAGGACCAACTTTGGGTGCTGAGCAACTCTCTTCTAGGCCCCAGGACGGGCACTGGCCTCCTTCCACACCTGCTTCCGGCTCCTGCCCAGCAGCTGCCTTTCTGGCTGCCTGGAAACACAATGTGATTCCTCCCAGCATTCACACCATTGAGATTTTCTATACTAACGCAGAGGGGAAAGCCCTCTTCCTCTAGCCGCTCTGTGCAGTAGGTTTCCTAGTGGGCCTCTCTCATCACCCGCTCGCCCACCCACGAGATGAGCTGGAGTTCTCCAGACCCTGGTGTGATGCCCCCCAGGGCCCTGCTGCTTCCTGGTCCTGCCACCACCCCTGGGGCCAGCGACATGCCACCCAGGGTGCATCTCCAAGCAGGTGAAGGCCAGCGTGTTACCTCTGTAATTCATAATGAATTAGGGATGCAGACAGGAAAACTTGCTTGTTCTATGAGAATCAAGTGGCATGTTCTGGAAAGACTCTTTAAAGGAGGGTAGCGAGGCAGAAACATTGCAAGACGGCTGTCACGAAGTGAAGTGTAAGCACTGAGGGGAGGTCTGCGCTCAGATCTCTGTGACTCACCACAATTCAAGGGAATGGAACCTGGTGCCATTTCTATGACGTTGGCGCAAGAAATACAACCTGATACACCAAGTAGACCCACAGTCAATGAGAAGACCAGGACCTCTGATCCAAAAACAGGTGGACAAAGGCTTGCTTGCATATTTAAAATCAAATGCAGGCGTCCTTTTTATGAGTAACTGCTATAGTTAGTTTTTCAAGACCCAGGGGTCCTAGGTACATAGCACCCACCACCCAGAGATGTTTCTGTTGAAACTAGCTGTGTGGACAAGCCCACCGTGAAAGGCACAGAGCCCCATCTGCTTTTTCTGAGTCCTACTTTACAAAGCGTGCGACTAGAAGCTAGAACGTTAATGACAACACTGATGGTGCACTTAACACGCCGGTGCCTCACGGAGATGCTCCTATTGGCTGACAGAAGTGGCAGCGATCAAGGGAGCAGGAAGCAAAAGAGTTCAATGAAAATGATGGAAAAATAAGATTACACTTAAATACAAAGCTAAAGATAGGAGACATTAGACGCTTTGGAGGTAAAAGCTTTCCCCACTTAACTAGACCAATAAATTGAATTTTGTCATCAGCTTGCATTTTTGCCGTGATGTCCATAGTAGAGTAACGCAGCTTTCTAAATTCTGCCAGTAGGCACAAGTTTTTGTACCCACGTATCCACGAACTCATGATCTGAGTTGCAAAAATGGTTCCTCCCCAAATGCCGGCCCACAGAAATCGGGAAGGAAAGAGGGTTCTTTCCACGCTGGGCTCAGTAAGCCCTTCGCCGTGAGGCTCTGTCTGCTGCCCGGGGGTCCCGAGGCCTTCCACGCACAAAGCACACGGGTCAGACATTCCCTCCCTCCCCATTTCTGCGTTTTCAGGGCAGAGCTCCAGCTTCAAGGTTACTGAAGCGCTGAGGGTGCGGACACCCCTGGAGTGTTTTCAGTTTTTATCCTGACCCTTTGCAGTTGCCTTACCCACATCGTAAATGACAGCCATAAATTTAGTGACCCTTTCTGCCTGACTCTCTCCCAAGTCCTCGGTTTTGTTGGGATAGAAATAGTTACCTTTTTGGACTTGTAGTTCATGGATTTATATAGAATATGCACTTAAAACCCAAATACCACTGGTATGAACGGGTTTGGGGGCAGATACAATGGTCTCCTGGAGAGCTTACGACCAGTCTACTGACGTGGTGAACTGCGGGGGCTTCTAGTGGGGGACAGTGCTGAGGGTGGAGGTGGCACATTTGCCTGGGAGGGTGAAGAACTGAGGTTACCTGGCCCATGGGCCCATCATGGCTTGGTTAAGAGAACTCCGATGGTCTGCACGAGGACCTCATTGGAGCACCATTGACAGAAGCACCACCAAAGCCCAGAATCAAAGCCAGGGAACCACTCAAGCATCCACAGAAAGAGAAATGGCCACGTGACTTGTTACATCTCCGGAGGGTGCAATGATACTATTAACACATCTCTCCACATAACTGACCTCTCGGGAGGTCGATGGTAGTTTCAGGTTGTAGAATCAAGTTGTACAATAAATAATATGCACGGTGGGCTCGCATTTTGGCTAAAAGGGAGGAAGGAAGGGGAAGAAGGAGGGAGAGATGGGAGGAGGAAAAACGGCAGGCAGACCATTTACACATGTTAATCAAGAAATCAAGAAACGCATGGGAAGGTTCACGGCCAAGTTTCTTGAGGATAATAGGATAAAAGAGGGAGATTAACTTTCCATGTATATCTCTGTATTTTACTTGTTTCTGTGATTGTATATTACTTCTTAAATTCAGGAGTCTAATGAAAGGAAGAAAATGAAAATTACACCTCAATAAAGCTGAAGGAAAAAAAGCAAAAATGTTCATTAAAAAAAAGCTTCTTAGGCGTCCTTATGAGCAACTTGGTGCCAGGCCCCACCCCTCAGGCTGTGACCACAATGCCCTTGTGCTACCTAACTCCGGGCCAGCCTCTGACCCACAGGGTAGACATTGAGCGCCAGGTGGGCCCCAGGCCTGTGCAAAGCCCTGTCACACCTATTGTCTTGCACATCCTCTCAGCAGCCCTGTGAGGCCGGCACAGCATCAACAGTCTTTTCAGAGCAGAGGAAACAGGCACGAATAGGTGATGTGCTTGCTCAAGGCCACACACTAGACCCACACAGGGCTGTGGGCCAGCTACGGGTTTGCACTGGCAT
Organism: Noctilio leporinus; assembly: GCA_004026585.1. Lineage (NCBI taxonomy): Eukaryota > Metazoa > Chordata > Mammalia > Chiroptera > Noctilionidae > Noctilio > Noctilio leporinus. The sequence continues at coordinate 38,272 of PVIW01001241.1, forward strand.
CCACTGTGGCTCTGCAGGCCAGCAGGGTAGCCAGGGCCACAGAGGGACAATAGAGCCTTGTCTGTCCCATGGCCTGTGGTCACAAAGGGACAGGTACTCGCCAGCAGGAATCTCATAGATTTCTACTTCTGGGTCAGTGTTTAGCAAACTAACCCACACAAGTGCTTAGCAATGAAACAGGCGGGGGATCTGGTCATTAGAATGAGACACAGTGCTTTACAGTCCACGAACAACGCTGAGGACTACAGCGCTCACGGTCACTGCCGCACATTCAAATGAGACATTTCCTCCACATTAGAGAGTCAAGTAGGTCACGCTTAGGGAGTGCTTGCCAGGTGTCCCCTTAGGTCCACGTCCTAGGTGAGGAAACTGATGTTCTGGGAGTCCCATGTCCTGAGTCACCTGCTTCAGGTGGGGCTGTGACCCAGAGTGGCTGGCTTTAAACCCAAGAATCCAAGCCCAAATGATGACACAGTTATAACTGCATCCACTGTATCCACTATTATAGCTATGATAGGCTTTATTCTTCTTAAGTTGGTAATTTTCATTTGAACACTTCAAACCAGGGAATGCAAACTTCTAGTATTTACCACCCCTTGGCCCTGTATCTTGATTAACTGATGTGTTGCCTCTGGATGGACAAGAAAGAACAAACAGAACAGATAACTTTCAACAGTAACTTACTTTTCCTTTCATGAGATGCAGAAAACATTGTGCGGGGAGGCAGGGTAGGTCCTGAAGAGGCAAGTCCAGAGAAAGGGAAAGAGAGCGAGAGATGGAGGAAGAGGGAGAGCAAGATACAGACAGAGATGGAGAAAAAGCAAGCGAGAAAGACAGAGAAATAGAGACAGAGACAGACAGGCAGGCAGGCAGAGACACAGAAAGAGGGAATTCCTACACCCAACTTCAAAGAACACTACCTTCGCATCAATTTTTCTTTATTGTGCTGACTTTAGTAGTAACATACTGAACAGTGGGCTGTGCTCCATCAATGTTGAAATGACAAAGCGCCTTCTTTAGTTATTAAGCGTATATGTATTTATAACTGTGTATTGGCCAGTGTGACCCTGTTTGTGGCCTCTTGGCTCCCCCCTGGAAGACCCTGGCTGGAGGGTCAGATGATGGCAGTCAGTATCCTGCCACTGGGGTGTGAGCTCACGGTTAAGTAGCACCTCTCAATAGCATAGAGGGGCAATTTCTTAATTTGAGAAGGCTTCATCTTCAAAACAACCTTCCTGTATTAAGGTGGGACTTGCTCCGGAAGTGCAGGGCTGGAAGATATGAAGGTCTACAGAACCGTCACTACCATTACTTAAGGGCACATGACAAGGGGCCAGGATGCTGTCAACAAGTTCCAACAGCACCTAAAATAAATACATCAATGGCACCAAACACGCACATTCTTGGCAGCATGACAGGACGTCCCAGATCCCCAAGCACCAGGGCTCAGGTGGCCGAGCGGAGCATGCTCGGGAGCAACGGGGCCACTCACCATCTGCAGAACATCGGAGGAGACCATCTGCATGCAGCACATGGCCGTGGCCAATGCACACACGATGGTGGATACCACGTTGAGGGCGCACACGCTGAAGAGGAGATCCTGGGAGAAAAGACGCAGAGAGAGATCGTCAGCCTCACTTTGGAGACCTGGTCATCAAAAGAGGCCTTTACCTGCCTCATTAACAGCCCGAGGACAGGGCTTGGAGAGCCTCCGGGGTGGTGAACCGGGACACTTGGGGGAGGGGTGCCTAGATCGGGCACGGAAGCTCCGCCTCTTTCCCACGCTCCACCCTTTCCTCCTGCCTGACCGGAGGCAACTCTTCCATCTGGCTGTTCCTGACTAATATTTGCCTTTCATGAAAACCAAGTAATCTATTAAATGGTAAAACAAAAAACAAGAAAATATACTCATTTTTAAACCATGTTTCTACAGTGCTGATCAAATTATTCTTAGATACTAAATGATATATTTTACAATGCTGGTAATTATTAGAGGGTCTCTGTCTAAAAAAAACCTTGAAATGGCCGCCATTTAAGGAGGTGGGCAATCTTTATGAATCACAAGATATAACTGTGATTTATAAAGTGCCAACTTCTTACATTAAATGTTTTATCTTGAGGTGACAGTAGATTCACATGCAGTTGTAAGAAATAATACAAGCCCCTGGCTGGTGGCACAGTGGCTAAGGCGCCGGCTTGTGAACCCAAAGGTTGCCGGTTCGATTCCCAGCCAGGGCACATAACCAGGTTGCAAGCCAGGTCTCCAGCCAGGTCCTTAGCTGGAGGCAGGTGAAAGGCAACCATACATTGATGTCTCTCTCCCTTCCCCTCTCTCTGAAAAATAATTTTTAAAAAATCTTAAAAAAGAGAACACTCTTAAAAAAAAAAAACACAAAAAAATACAGGAAGATCCTGTGTACCCTTAAACCACTATCCCCCACCTACCACCCCCTGATGGTGACATCTTGCAAAACTATAGTACAATGTCTTCACCAGGATCAACAATACAGTAAAGAGACAAAAATATTTTTCCATCACCACGAGGACCCTTCTTGTAGATTGATAGACCTCTTCTTGTTCCCCACTCAATTTCTTCCCTAAACCCTGTCAACAATTAGTTTCTTATCTATTTTTAGGATTTTATC
>PVIW01001241.1:41016-213722 GCA_004026585.1 Noctilio leporinus
CCCCCCCCCCCCCCCCCCCCCCCCCCCGTTTGGGTCTCTTAAAAGTAAAGCTGTCACGGACATTTGTTTACAGGTCTTTGTGTGACTGTAACTTTTTATTTCTTTGGGATAAATGTCCACGAGTTCAAATGCTAGCTCCTATTGCAGTTGCATGCTTAGTGGTGGAACCATTTTACATTCCCGCCAGCAATGTCTGAATCCTTGCCAATATTTGGTACTTTAAATATATATATATATATATATTATTCATTATTTTTAGAAAGAAAGGCAGAGAAGGAGAAAGAAAGGGAGAGAAACATCAATGTCTGGTTGCCTTTCATCTGCCTCCAGCTACAGGCCTGGCTGGAGATCTGGCTTGCAACCTGGCTACGTGCCCTGGCTGGGAATCGAACCGGCAATCTTTGGGTTTGCAAGCCGGCACCTATCCACCGGGGCACCACCCAGGACCCTGGTGTAACTACTTTTTTAAAAATATCTTAGAGAGAGGGGAAGGGAGGGAGAGAAACACTGATGTCGGAGAGAAACATCAGCTTTCTCTCACACAATCCCTAATCAGGGACCAAACCTGCAACCCAGGCACATGCCCTGACAGTTGATGGAACCGGGCAGGGACCTTTTGGTTTGTGGGACAATGCTCAACCCACACAGCCACACTGGTTGGGGTATCTTGTCTTCTTTGTTGCCTTGTGATGTTAGACACTGGCCGTGGGCTACTTGACATGTAATACAGCAGCTCTGGGTCGGGAGAAGCAGTTTGCCCTGGGCCCTGGCTATGCTGGCCAGTTCTTGCTGGATGTGCCCAGAACCAGGGTGTGCCTTGTCTGTTACCCCCTGGGCCCACTTCCCAGGGCTGTGTTTACAACAGGAAGCAACCTTGAGAAGGCGGTAATGTGTCTCCCAGAAAACATGCAAGTTCGCTATGAAGGCCACAGGCTCCCTGGGCTCAGTGCTGCTCCCGTCACATGCACAGGCACCCCAATGGGCCCTCTGCACCATCCCCTGAAACGTGAGGGGCTGGGGGACTGACTCAAACCAGCGTGAAGCTCTGGCAACTGCTTTTTCCATGAATAATCAAGTCTTTTGTCTTTGAACCAGGAGTCCCATGGCTTCAGCCAAATAAGTCCCAGTCAACTATAACCGGCTAGTTCGTTAGCGTAAAAGCTGGTAAAAAAAATCTGACTCCATCCAGTTCCCTTTAGTCTGTTTCCATCTCCATCTTGAGGAGACAGGAAGAGCGGACACCCCGTTTCATGATGTTCTCTATAGTAGATTATACTTCACTCAAAACAAGTGATAAATCTTTATTTGAAGATTTAGAAAATATTTCATTGATGCCCTGGCCAAGTGGGTCGGTTGGTTGGAGCATCCCTCCTGTACACCAAAAGGTCGCAGGTGCAATTCCTGGTCAGGGCACATACGAGGTTACGGGCTCAAGCCCTTGTCGGGGCACGTATGGGATGCAAATGATCCATGTTCTCTCTCTAAAAATCAATCAGCATGTCCTTGGGTGAGGATAAAAAAAAAAAAAACAACAAAAAACTTCATCATTGTCTTCTGACTTGAAGTTCAGACTAGGAGGAGAAGATAGGCTTAATTTCCAAATTTCCAGCCCCACAGAGAGAAATTCACCACCGCCTTTACGTAGAGGAACGCATGAGGCTCTGCAAGAACTCCGCACTCATGTTCTGGCTGGCAGTGCGGTCGACATGTGTGTTCAATCTGTGGCTTCTGTTTCCCGCCCAACCTCTCCAGTGATGAGCGCTTCCTGGCATAGATCTCAGGCCGTTTAATCTGTCTCTGTGGAAAGCGGTTCTCGGGTGCAGAGGTCTTTGCAGCTGACCTGAATACTGATCCTCCAAAAGGAGCTAAAATTAGGCTGTCCTGTGGAGAAGCCATGTGATTCACGGTGGCATCTGCAGAAGCTATAATTTCAAGATGCAAACACCCCACTTAGGATCTCTGCAAATTCAAGTCAACTTCGGCATCTCAGGCACCATAAACCATCAAAACGCCACCACAAGAGGACAGGTTTGCTCCTCATACCACGTGTGCACTTTTCATGTTCAAAGGCACTTTGAACTCTGAGCAAGGACTCGCGAGGAAATTAACACTCTCCCCACAACGGTGCAGGGCTGCACCTTACGGGGCCCTTCAAAACCTGTCTTCTGCCTCTGAGGCAACAGCTCTCAGCCTCTAGCTGATGTGTGTAAACTGCCTACACTGCAATCTGTATAAATAATCGGAATTCATAAACTATGTATTTTCTTACAGTTCCCTCCGGTGACTAAAAATAAATAAATGAAATAAATAACTAAATGAAATCTTACAAAAAAAAAAAAAATGATCAGGGGCAGGCAGGGCAGCGCCACCCCCCACAGAGGAACAACAAGGCTACTTTCCTCCTCTCCCCACCTGTCCTCATCCCAGAGGGAGTGGAGCCCAAGGGGAGGGGAGAGAAGTGTCCCAGACCTCACCCCACAGATGCTGGGGGTGGAAAGAGGAAAGCGGGACGCAGCCCCTCTCCCTGGGAAGGAGGCAGCTAACCTGCCTGTGGACTGCAGCTATGAGTAGGAATAATGACACTGCCAAGAGCTAAAAGTGGCCACAAGGTTATACAAACTGGAAGGAGAGGGGCACAGCGCAGCCAGAGGCAGCGAGAGATGGATGCCAAGGACTCAGGGCGCAGGGGCAGGTGCTCTGCGAGGCGCAGGATCCAATGCTCAGGAAGGTGGGGCGGGGGGGGGGGGTGCGGCTGGAAGGAGGTGACCAGGAGCTTATGAAAGGTCTCCGGTGCTCCAACTCTATCAACCACTGGTGAGAGTAACAACGGGCCATGAGCTGTTTTCTCTGCTTTCATGTAGAATGATTTACATAATACAATTTTTTATAATCCTCACCCACGGACATGCTTATTAAGTTTTCTAGAGAGAAGAACGGGGGTGGGGGAAGAGAGAAACATAATTATGAGAGAGAAATAACAACTGGTTGCCTCTTGTACATGCAACCTCTTGGTGCACGGGACAATGTCCCAACCAACTGGGTCACCCTGCCACAGCAGGGACATTTTTTAAGAAGAAAAAGACCGGTGACTTTGTAGCTTTAAGACACTACATGGCACTCTTGTTGGAAAGCCATGTATACAGAAGCTTTGTTAAAACGCTCTTACCCTCTGTAACTCTGAACGTGAAGGTTGCGAAACCAACGGTGACCAAGGTAGGCAATGGCCCCCTGCACAGTGCCACGGGGCACGTTTCTGTTAACCTGCATTGGCCTCAATTACTCTGCTTCATCTCGGACCAAAAACTAATCCCCCGAGGAGACAGAGTGCGGTAGAGGGTTTTCTCTCATGAAGCAACAAAGCAACGCCTCATGTACCTCTTTTGTGTAAGAATTGAAGGCAACCTTGAGAATTGACTGGCTATACATCCGCATAGGCACAAGGTCGGAGGCCAAGCTGGACTTTGGGAATGCGGTACAATCAGCAAATGACTGTCCCATTGTTAGTGGTTGATTTGGCTTTGATTATGCGGGACCATCCCTGATTGAGTCACTCATCTGGGCGAGCACTGTCCTGATTCGGGCTCCACTGGGCAGTGGCCACACCGCCATCCTGGGGGCATCCACCGGAGCAGCGGAGGTCGGCCAGGGAGGACGCTGCAGGGGTGAGACTGCAGCCATTTCCCCCAAGGATGGCGGGCACCTTCCAGGGGTCTGCAGAGGTGACGGAGTGGCAGGGGCGTGAGGCAGGAACACCGCTGAGTCATCCCACCAGTTCCGTTACATCACAACTGGTTCACCAGTTCCGTTACATCACAACGGGTTCACGGAAACACAGCTAACGTCAAAGGAGCTGTGATCCCCCAACCAACCACACGGGATTTCCCTGGCACAGAGTTCATGAGATATAAAGCGTGGCTAATTCATAGTTTACAATGGAAATTAGGCACGGAGTGTTACCCATCAGATGACTGGAGCTTCAAATCAGACTATTAAGAGGCCAGTGAACATGCTTCCACAGTTGACTCACAAGCAGGAGAACCTCATCCAAGGATCATCCCCCTCTGTGCCCTCTTTTGCGAAGTGTCAAGAGCATCTGCAAGCTTCAGGAGGGGCTCCCCTGGAGATCTGTCCTGCGGAGGCACCCCTTTATTGCGGGGGAGTCATCAAGCTTGGCCCAAATCATTTTAAAAGCAATTACGTTAAAATGTCTTCACCACTAATTACATAAAAAATTAGGGAGTGTGGCACTCCCTAATCTTGGAGAAACTGACGTTGCACCCATCAGCTGAAGTTAGAGGACAGCCAGCTAACCCCAAATCTGAAGGACAGGCGCCTCCATGGAGAGACACGAGGACCTGCTCGCCAGGGGCACATACCCTCAGACACCAGCTCGAGTGGGAAAGTAGACAGTGTACAAGCAAGCTCATTCAGGTGTTCAGCAGAGGACAGAGGCTGCGAAGAAGAACCAAAGGGAGAGGCTGGGAACAAGAAGTTCAGCCACAGAAAGGAAGCCAGTCTTTGATGGGTTCGTCCATAGACCTGACCCAGCCGAGGGAAATGTGACCAAGGGTTCACCTTTGGAATGCAAGACTGGTTTACCACCCAAGAGTAATCAATATGATTCTCTGTAGTGGCAGACTCAAGAAGAAAAATTATGTGACTGAGGGCATGCAGGAAACTATTTTTGACAAATCCAACAGCTATTCCTAATTTTAAAAAACTCCCTGGAAACTAGGAATAAGGAGGTGGCATTTGGATCTATCTGTGAATCTCCACAACTGTGAGATGCCCCAGGGCTTGTCATGTTTTTTAGGGGTTAGCGGTTGCATGCTACTTCTAAATCCCTACTGCCTTGCTGTGCTTTTCAAACATGAGAAGGGAAGGTGCTCACATTGAGCATAAGTGCCCAGGGCTCAAGGTGAGCACCACTGCCCATGTCCCCTGCCCTGGAGGGCACAGACTGTGAGCTGGCCCAGGGGCAGAGATGTAGAAGCCATGGCTATGGGGCATCAAGAAACAGCTTTCACGGAACAGAATGGACGTTCATGTGCTGCACTATGGGGTCCTCTGACTGTGCCAGACCTGAGTCAAGTGGGCTGCAAGGGCCATGGGCTTGGGCCAGTCCTCCCTGGGAAGCAAGGCAGGGGCTGGGGCACCTGCCCACTGTCCCCATGACACAGCCTCCATCTCAGTGCGTCACTGCTTGTTTGCCAAAGGGTTTCAGAGCTCACGGCACGTTGGAGGGATCGGGGAGCTCAGCAGCACCCAGCAGCACCCTCGCCAGCCACAACTATGCAGGCCCTGCCGCATGCGCCAAGGACAGAGGGCAGCACTGTTGTCTCTCCCCAGATTCCAGGGTGGCTCCCTGGGGTCCCCCCCCACACTGTGTTTCCTGCTCACGTTCGACAGAGCTCCCAACCCATGACCATGGCCACACGTTTTCAAAAAAGTTTAGTGCACTTTCATTCACAAAAAAGGGGAAAAGAGCTGGATCGCAATCATTTTTAAGCAGTCCGTTTTGATTTTCAGGAGTAATTAAAAGAAAAACAAAAAACTTGTAGAAAGGGAAAGAAAGGAATATAAACTTTCTATGTCATTGAAAAAAAAGTTAAAACAATTTAAAAATCAGATGCTGTACGTAACACGAAATAGCCAGGAGAAACTGTACAATTTCATTTTCCAGATTTCTTTAAAACTGCAAACCCAGCAGCCCTCTGCTCCCAGAGAGTGGGACAGCAAAAATGTGAGAAAGCCAGGGACTCCATCCCCACCCCACCCCCGACCCCAACACACACACCTGTAGGGGCTCTGGCGGCCCTGCAGAGCTGCTCTGTGCATGGCAGAGACAGAGCGGTGACACCGGTGAAAAGGGACAACAGACCCGGAAAAGTAATGCCCTCCAAGTGAAAATCGATACTCCCGCAGGAATGTTCCCTGGGCAGAGATCCCCTCTGGCGCCTGACTGAGCTTGGTGAGTAATGAACCGCAGAAAACGGAAAGGGACAGGCGCACGAGCAGGAACGGAATCCAGGAACGTCGGCAACGCGCCGGGCCACGTGCTCACCTTGAGGGCCAGCCGCACAGCGTTGCAGTCCTCGCGCAGCGGGTTCAGCTTCAGCGTCTCCCCCAGGTTGCTGCAGCCAGTCAACTGGTGCTGCATCTCGCAGCAGACACACACCTCGACACTGTCGAACTTAATCTAGGCAGAGGGACACAGACAGAGCTCACAGTTAGAACCGCGCTCGCGCGGGACCCGGGTGTGCAGGCGCCTCAGCTCCAAGCCAATCTCATGGAAGGAAAAAGCCAACGCGATGTTTGTTGCTGCCGACAAAGCCATGGGAAACACCGCGAGGAATTACTCCACATTCCTGTTTGGGAAGCAAGTGATAGAAAAATCAGTACATTGGGAAAAACCTAAGCTAGACAGTTACCGATGACTATAGGTGCATTATTGAAAGCGTTCCATCACTAAAGGGACAGGTCGTCACACTGATGGCACAGGAGGACGTGTGATCCTAGCTCCGCACTCTGGCGCCCTCTGTTGGCAGGGCAGCAACTTCCTGACCCCCGGCCCGCCTATCAGACTCCTGCTCATCCATCCAGCCCAGCCCGGCTGCGTGCTGGAGGTGCTGTGTCCAACTTTCCCTTCCAGGGCTTCTGCCCTGAGCCCCACGGCTGCTGAGACGCCCCTTCTGTCCAGCCGCACTTCCTTGTGTCCCGTGCGCTCCGCAGGGCACCACCGCAGCTCAGTACTTCACAACGCCAGTGAGATGCAAACATTCAATAAATGCTGAATAAATTAAAGGGCCTTGAAAATTTTAAAACCACGGAAAGATTTTTAAAAATGCAATTCAGGTGTGCTTTCATTATTTTTTTTTTTAATTTTTAAATATTTTTTAAATTCTCACCTGAGGACATTTTCTCCTTGCTTTTAGAGAGAAGCAGGGAGGGAGAGGGAGAGAACAGGAAACAGATCAGTGGCCTCCTTTCCACACCCTGACCAAGGGTTGAACCCCGCAACCTTTCGGTGTATGGGACGATACTCCAACCAACTGAGCCACGCTGACAGGGAAATTCACGTTTTGTAAACTCCTGAAAACCAGGAGGGGACCCGTGGCTCACATCTGACCCCCACCAGCCACTGGAAGTGGCTCAGAAATAAGTGTGAAGTCACTGTGCCCCACAATTTACCCAGCCAACCCCACCCCACCCCACCCCCACACCCCCGCTTACTCACTCTTAGGGCTGGGTGGGTCCCTCACACGCACCCCCAACTGCTCACAGGCTTCCAAAAAATTGTGATTAAAAAAAAAAAAAAAAAAGGACAGCCTGCAATCACAGGGACCACGGTCAAATTTTCATCTATTGTAAATCTCTGGAGGGCTTAATCTTGACCCATTTTTGTGAGGGGGCGGGACCTGGAAAACCCTGGAATTTATTTATAAAAATTGTGTATTCTTACATGTTCAAATTTCAGTCACCTTCCGAGTACTCTTCATGTGATACAATACACCTATCAGGACATTTTCCCCCACTGCTCAAAAGGTTTTGGACTCATTGATTTTGATGGCTTTCAGTGCTTCTGCCATTTTTTCCCCCACCTCTTCCACATCAGCAAAAACACTTCCCTCTCAGGACTTTTTTCATCCAAGGAAACAAAGGAAACAAAAATAAAGTAGCATTAGATGAATAGGGAGGGTGGGGTGTGCAGGGGTCATGCCGTTCTGGTCAAAAACTGCTCAACACTAAGTGCAGTGTTGGAAGTCTTCCAAAAAAAATCCACTGAAGGCAGACGCAGCCTCTGACACCACCACCGGCTGGTGCACTGACAGGTGGGGAAGCCTGTATGGCAAGGGTCCCACCTTCCAGAAGATAAATCCTGGTTGTTTTTTTCCTGGGTCCCCTCTTCTCATATACTTCATTTTTGCTCTTTTAATCCAATCTTCTAAAATAATTCTGATTTCTGGGTTTCTACATGTTTGAGCAGGTGGGGAGAGGGCGCTGTAGTCTGGGGAAGAGAAGTGTAAGGGCTGAAGGCCAGATGTGAGCAGGTGGGCCCTGCAGCGACCACCGCCCACGCCTTGGCCACCTCACCTCCCAGCAGCAGACACGCATGGTTCCCATGGGGAACAGGGAACAAGGTTCCGGTGGCAGTGTCCACAGACCAAGGCTGGCAGGACCAGCCACACGCTGGGCGGGCCTCACCCCGGGGTGAGGATGGGGCTTCTCTCCAAGCGGTTCTGAGCTGTGACCTGGGCCACCTCTCCTTTCCCGGATGTGCAGCCTCACACATGCTATCCTGAAGACTCCATGCTCTCTCTGGTATCCTCGGATAACCCCTTCTAGATGGAAACTACCTTGAGTTGGTTTCTTCTCAACTTAAGAGCCCTGCCTGAATTAGGAGGCACCTAGCCTGCTCCCGAAAGAAAAGCTATGATCCTGGAAATGCCAGTCCTGACCACGGAATGCACACCTGGGCCGGTATTCTGACCACAATCCCACCAGGGTAGATGGGACTGGACAACATTAAAGAAGCTATGAAATAATAGGTTATTATTTCTCAGAAAATTTGAAACCACAGTGACAATGGGAGGAGTAGATGCCTTAACTGATATTAAATTTATTTTCAAGATGCTTAATCAAAACAGTAAGGTAATGGCCTTGGCCAGGTCACTCAAGTGGTTGGAGTGTCATCCTGGACAATCAAAAGAATGTGGGTTTGATTCTAGGTCAGGACATTTACCTAGGTTGTGGGTTCGATCCCCATTTAGGGTGCAAACTATTGATGTTTCTCTCTCACATCGACGTTTCTCTTTCTGTCTGTCTCTGTCTCTGTCCCTTCATGTCTCTCTAAAATCAGTAAATATATCCTTTTGTGAGGATTTAAAAAAATTACATATATGTACATATTTATATATATATAAATATACACACACCATATATATATGTACATATATATGTACTGGCTTAAAAATAGCCATTCATAGGATAATTTTAGAAGACAAACCAATCATCTGCAGGGACTTAGTAAGTGAAAAAAATAACATTAAAAAAAAAAAGATTTTATTCATTATTTTTAGAGAGAAGGGCAGGGAGGGAGGAAGAAAGTGAGAGAAACATCTATGTATGGTTGCCTTTCACCTGCCTCCAGCCACGGGCCCAGCTGGAGACCTGGCTACAACCTGGTTATGTGCCCTGGCTGGGAATCGAACCAGCGACCTTTGGGTTTGCAGGCCGGTGCCTTATCCACTGAGCTACACCAGCCAGGTAGCACTTTAATTCAGTAGAAAAGACAGAGTGTCCTTTCAAAGGGAGACTAGCAGGATAGTTTATTCATCTATAATTGTCTCCAGACGTATACAAATGAAACATCTTTGACTAAGAACCTAAATAAAAACTTAAAAAAATAGGAAAATGTAAAAGAATGGTCGCATAAACATGGAATGCAGCGTTCTCCCTAAAACCAACCAGAAATCTCAGAAGCTATAAAGTCTCAAAACAAAAGACAAAGCCGGACCATCTGTCGGGCCAGCCAGGCCCTCGGCCGGAGACGCCAGTACCCGTCCGTCATCCACAAGGCCGCTGAGCTTCCAGGCGGTGGGTCCGCAGCTCTGGGTAAGGATATGTTCTCAGGAGATGCGCAAAAAGTTAACACACCGTTTACACAAAAGCTAGTGCAAGTGCAAACACGAGTTCACTCGTGTAGCAAACTACATCCATCTGTTCATTAATATCAGCCCCACAGCATTAGGCATGAAGGGATGAAAAATGAGAAGAACAGGCAAGCAATAACTTTGCGCCAGTGAATCTGGCTGGGGAAAAAGACGAGTGCTTATGAAAACAGGAATTAATAAAACTGGCCATGCAAAGAACAAAAACAGGTTTACAACACTACGAACAGACTACAAACCATAGAAAGACTCTCACAAGACAGCAGCCAGGGACACGGAGGTGGCCAAACTATTTGCCACCTCTTGGAGACCCACAGCTGGGATGAGGTCCTCACTTGTGCCCCACCTGTCAATGGCTCCCCGGTAGAGCCCATGTCTCAGAGAAGAGGACCCATCATGGTAGCCTGGTTCACGGGCCTGCGTCTGGCCAAGTGAGAGCTGGGCACCAAGCATGTACGCAACAGGGATCCCCTGCCCAGAGAACATGCCCTAGATAGCCCCCCAAGGTGGCTCTCCTGGCTCCAAGGCTCATCAACTCATAACAAGCAGCCACAGGAAGGCTGTTTTCATTTTCTTCCTCCCACAGGACTGTGTTAGTACACAGGAGCCACTCAGGGCCCAGCTCTCCTGATCTAGCCTGCCCTCCCACACCTCAAAACATGTAAGGGATGCTCTCAGATGGTCGCATCTAGCCCTTGGAACTAGAGAATGAAGGACCTACTGAGAGTGACCGTTTCCTTCAGAGAAAGGAGGAGACTGGACTCAACTGGGAAGCACAGGGCATCACGTCCAATAACCCTTCAGCAACCCAGGGGAACAGGCATCGGAATAAATCTTACCGGTATTTCACTGAATTTGGGATTAATTCCAGGAAAAACCCTGGACCCCTCCTGATGAGTTCTTTGACGCCAACAAGGCTTTGGTGTGCGGGAGGCTGACAGATTTATTTCAGGACCGGCCCTCAGAGTCCAGGCTGCCGGGAGTGACACAGCCGTGCTTTGCAAATGAAGCCACTCTGATTTTTCATGGATCTCTTTAGAGCATTTCACAGCCAGGCACCCCTCTTATTTATGATCTATCAGCCTGTCTAGGAGTAAAAAGGGCTGATATGACAGAAAAAGGGGATGCCCCTGAGGTTCTAACCAAAATGCAAATGAGACAGAGAGGGAGGTGACCTTCAAATTCTCTGGAAAGGCAGGAAGTGGGGAGGCTGAACCTGGACGGAGGGAGGTGGGGCAGTGTTGGGGTCCCCCTGGGAAGGTGTCAGGGCATGGAGCCCTACGCGGGCCAGGCCAACTCTCTAAGACTGACAAAGCTGGGTGCGTACAGGCCCCAGTGCTTCAAGGGGGAACCCCCACAAGTATAAATCTGGCCTGGGGAATATTCCATACATCCTTTGAAGTCTGCCCCATGACCTATACTTCCTTGACTTGTGCATTGTGCCTGCAGATGTTAAACCTTAACCACATGTCATCTTACCCTCCCTAAAATGCCACAGGCCACCTGGAGCTTTGGCGTCACCTTGTCTAACAGTCCATAGCCTGAAGCAGATGGTTGCATTCCTTCTATTGTTATCTAAACTTAACTCCCTTTCTTTTAAGTGCTCTTCTGTGTAATCATTTTTGGTGTGTATGTGCATCTCCAAACTGTGTGATCAATAAAACCCTTCGGGGGTGGGCCATCAAGGTCTTTGTCAATCAGACACTGGTCAGCCTTCTCTTCCCTAGCATGAGCTACCTAGGAAGGTTATTTCATCTGACACTGGAGGGGTCCCTGCAGTTTGGGGGTACCCCCAGGGCAGGGAGGAGGGGAGCTCAGGGGGGCAGGCTGTGAACCCCAGGGATGCCCAGTGGGCATTCTGTCCTCAAGGATAATGAACTGGCCACTGACACACAGAGGAAGCAAGGTGTGTGGGAGAGTCCCTTACAAGGTGACCACCTACAGAGTGACCCAGGACACACCACAGGACTCTCCAAGCTTCGGGCTCCTGGGGTCAGGGTGAGCTCTGAACGAGGTTAAGAAGGAAAACAAAGTGCAAAGGCTGAGATCTGCTCATGCTATTTTATCATCTTGACTGTTAAATAGCTTTGTAAAAGGTATTTACAAACACTTTTTAAAAAGCTAATGCAACAGCTCTGCTGGGTCAGCAGGCTGACTCAGTAGCTTGCCTCACCCAGCCCTGTCCTGGCCCATTCTCAGGGACCCCTTCTCTGTCCTGCAGGGTCGCAAAACACACATGGGCCCTGAGGGTGTGGGACTAAACCACCCACATGTGGGTGGGCACTCAAGGCTCTGAACGACACTGCTAAGGCCCTGCAAACACCAGTAATCCGGCTAAATCATGATGCTGAGAGACAGATGTGAGACACAAAAGGCCACAGAGCATATGACTCCATTCACATGAAATGTCCAGAACAAAAGGTCATCTTTAGAGGCAGAGGGCAGCTCTGTGGATGGCCGGGGCTGGGGGTGGAGGTGGGAATAGGGACGTGATACCTGCAGGTTTCCGGATTTCTTTCTCAGTTGATGAAAATGTTCTACCACTAACTGTGATGGTTGCACATATTGGTAACGTTATTAAAAATGACTGAATGGTCAACTTAAAACGAATGAGTAGTACGGCAGATGAAATTACACCCCCCCACATTTCTTTTTGAGAAAGAAACAATTGCAAGCACATTGGGATTATGACGGACAGGTTTACGGGTTTCAATTTCTTCAACATCCTGCCATATATTTACTATTTGCAAGTGTGCTGTGAACACGGCACAGCCAAGGCCCACGAACGCTACGTCCCCTGCAGTGGCCGCCCCTGAGACCTTGTTGGGAGCCCCGCGCAATGTGGGGGGCTCTCTGGCTGGATGGCAGTGGACCACCCCATCCTTCCCTGGCATCCAAATCCACTGGCTACAGCAGCTCCTGCCTGTGAGCCGATTTCCCACCAAACTGTGACAGGGCCCCGTGTGCCAGCTCCTCCTGACCTGGTCCCCCCTGTGCCCCCCCCTCGGAGCCTCCAAACCTAGAAGGAGAGTATCAGTTGAGCTGATCCTTGGGCGGGGGAAGAGAGGAGCCCAGCCCTTCTGACCGTGGCTTAACCTGTGACCCTGTCCCCTAAAAACACAGTGAGAGCTCAGCCTCAGCAGTATTTCTTAACTGAAATACATTTGATATATGACGGCACAAAGTTCACAAATCGCAGCAGCTTTTTGGCACGTTCATGACTGGGCCTCACGTGCTCGCCACCCTGTGTCCCTCCCCTGCCCCTCCCCGCAGCCCCAGCCACACTCCAGACGCTGTGGCTTCAGCTCTCTTGTACTCTGTATTTCAGTCACTGATTTTTTTTTTTTTTTAAAGAGAAAATGATACTTTAAAAATGAGGCCCTGGCTGGTGGCACAGTGGATAAGGCACCAGCCTGTGAACCCAAAGGTCGCTGGTTCGATTCCCAGCCAGGGCACATAACCAGGTCCCAGCCAGATCCATAGCTGGAGGCAGGTAAAAAACCACCATACATTGATTTAACTAAATAAAAATACAAAGAAACTATGTCGTACAATCATTGATTTAGAATATTTTCTGAGATAATAATAATTAGCAATAGATCTCTTACCCATTTTTATGGATTTTTTTTTGCTTTACTTAAATTTTTTTTATTGTTCTATTACAGTTGTCCCAATTCTTCCCTCATTGCTCTCAGAAATGTGGGTGTTTTTTTTTTTTTTTTTTCTCAAAGACCCCATTCACCATTTTCAGAGAGAAGGGCAGGGAGGGAGGAAGAGATGGAGAGAAACATCCATGTATGGTTGCCTTTCACCTGCCTCCAGCTATGGTCTTGGCTGGACACCTGGCTTGCAACCTGGTTATGTGCCCTGGCTGGGAATTGAACCAGTGACCCTTGGGTTTACAGGCCCACGCCAATCCACTAAGAAATGTGTGTTTTAAAAAATTTCATTAGAATTTAAATTTCCACCTTTAAACTGACCTTTTAAAGGGAGGAGGGTGGGTGCTTCACATTGCTTTCATTCTATCTTACTGTCAAAGACGCTTGGAAGTTATGACAGGGCAATGTTCCCGAATTCCACTTTCCGTACCATTTTAGTGCATCAGAACCAGGCACGTGTACAGGGAAGCGTTCAGGTTGCTGAAAGCAGATACAACACTGTTTTAATTTAGTGTTGAAACGGGCTTCCCAGGAGCAATGGGGAACGTACATTAAAGAAAAATCCCCATTAAACCGCAAATCAAATGAGCATCTAGGGTTTTGTTGTGTGTGGGTATCTGCGTTGAAGGAAAAGTTCTCTAATTCAGAAAACAGGACTTTGAGTGTAGCTTTTGTTACGTCAATTGTACACTTGTTTACAATGCCCCCCACCCCCAATTTTTCAGGGAGGGGGATGGTATGTGCTTTCCATTTATGTCATTGGATATTTCACCCTTTTCTAGCCTCTTGCCTTGTTGTATTCTTCCTACTTGCTCACTTAACCATTGCTTCTGCAACAGATGCTGAAGTTAATTGTGCAATAGTAAAGCTATCAGAGAAACACGCTTTTCATTTTCATCATGGCTGGGCCATCCCGAGAAAGAGAATCTAAGGAGCGTGGGGGCATGAAGGTGCCAACTGCAGTTCCAGCCAGGGCAGCAACTAGCAGGGTGACAGCCACGCCAGGCCCCAGGTCCTTTTCACAGGACGTGATGCCCGTAAGTCCTACAGCCCTGGGGGTGTTTTTATGGCTTTTTTGTCCACGTGACACTTTGAAGGGCGGCACACGTTGGTAAGCTAGGGGTAAGGTGGGCGCACTCCCTTCCTCTGCTGAGAGTCCTTTGCTCCATTATGCAGACTTGCATTTTTAGGTCAGGCTCTGAAATTTTATAACTTAGCCCTGTAATCGAAGCTCAGAAAAAAACATTAGGGGAAAAAAAAAAAAAAGAACAAAGGAAAACACAGCAGAGCTTTCTGTGGCTGGCAGAAACAGAGAAAGGTTGGGCACAACCATGCTGGTTAGCAGGAAAATGAGCCTGTACCATTTTTCTTCAGACACCCAGGCCAGCATGTTTGCCACAGCCACGTCCGGGGTAACAACAACAAAAGGAAAAATCCTACATGAGGTTCTCCGGTCAAATTTACCTGGGAAGCGGTGTTTCAAAAAGTGAACAGGACTCTCTCCTGAATGGCTCTGCAGATGTATAATATTTCAGTGCCAGGTGTTGCCCCTGATGGGACCACCAACCCTCCGCCTCCTTCCCTCTCAGGCCTTGTTAACCTCACATCTGTCCATGTCTCACACAAGTACTGCTGGGCAGAAGCACCCAGAGAGGTGGAAAGGGGTTCAGGAACCACTGTGGGGCCCTCGCTTTCTCCTCCCCACCCTGTTTTTGGGGCAGCTGAATGGGCCCCACTCCCTGAGGCTCAGCTCCACTTAAATCACGCTGATTTCAGACGCAAATACCTGTCAACTAGCATTCGCTCCTTCCTAGAACATGGCATACACATCAACCTGTAAGCTACAACTTTTTATTAGTTTCTATTTTCTGTGACAGCCTGGAGACCTTCAGGAGGATCCATGAAAGAACATCACTCACAGCATCATTGTGTGTCCAGGTAAATCTGAAAACACCCCTACAGCATGAGGCTCCCCGGTCAGCCCTCAGTGAATCATTTCAGAAACATGAAAAACAGCAAATGGGGGTGGTAATCAGATAAGAACCAAGGCGACAAGGACTGGAGCAGGGTGGTCTAATGGTCACCCTTAGGAAATGAACAGTGTTTTTTTCTTCTTTTAATCTTAGGGCTAAAATAGGGAAACTTTACACAAAAATCTCAGTTCCTAGCCTTCCTTAGTTTCCAGGCTCACCAGGCCTCTGGTGGGCTCAGGGCGGCAGTGGGTCTGCAGCCGGCTTTGCCCCTGTGGTCTGTGGGTTTGTTTTCTCCTCTGGGAAATCCGGCGTCCCCCTTCATCAGCTTTCCACCTTCCACACTCCCCTGTCATTCCTGTCCCCACTCCTTTTGTCCCTGTGAGTCTGTGCCTTCTGTAAGCCTTCCCTGACATGCCAGGGGCATCCTGACGGAACCAGGCTCAAAACATAGGCTGAGCAGCTGTGGGTCACGATGTCACCAGGATGGTGACTAACACCCTCAAGCAAGAGCCGGTTTCAAGAGCCACTTTTCCTTCTGGAGACCACCCTCCTAGCAAGTATTAACAGCCCCTTCAATCCAGTGCTGGCCTGGCAGACTGGCAGGCAGAGGGACAGCAAGGTCACCTGAAGGGCTAATCCCAGAGACCTGGACCCCCAGGTCCCTCCGGGGTCTCACCTCCCCACACCCTGGACATCTCGGTAGAAGACAGGTCTCCTCCAGAAGGCGCAGCTGACAGAGGACGGGAAGGGCAAAGTCCCACAAGATTAGGGAAAGTCTGAAGCTGTTGCCGACTCTGGGCTCCCTCCTGCTCTGTCCCCAAACTTAGGCAGCTCCAGCCATAGGCTCACAAGACTGGAGGAGTCCAGCCCAAGAGGAAAAAGTCCACATGCACGGACATCGGGGTCTCCCAGGGCGTAGGAGCGATCAGAGGCCATGTTAGGGGGCAAACAAGTTAACCTTCAAGTCCCATTAAATGTCTGTGACCAGTTGTGGGAAGTCAGGTCACAAATCAATCCTACCCCCAGCTTACCTGGGCTGACGTACCCTGATAAGCAAACGTCATCTAACAGGTGACCGAGATTACAGACAGTGGAAATGTCACCACCTTTCCCAACTATGAAGTCATATTGCCAAAACCACCAGAGGACAGTGCAGTGATGTTGCTGAGAGGCAGGCATCAAGTGACACAGAAGTGTCAGGGACTGAGACCACGGGGTCCAGAGAGAGACCAAGGGGCGCAGGGCTCTGGCTGGTGGCCATCCTCCAGGCCGTGTCCCCGCTGCCCTGCTCCTGAGACCCTCCCCCTCCGCCCCTCACAGGGCCACCTCGCTTGCTCAGAGCTCATCAACCCCCACCCCGCTTCCTTGTCTTGCTTCCTGTTGTCCGAAACCCATCACCTTTGCCTCTGTCATCAACCTCGCAGAACACGAGCTGCACAGGAGGAAGCGGCAGGGCCAGGACTCGTCTGTCTTGTCACTGACATGTTCCTGGCACCTAGAACGCATCAGATACGTGGCTCTGCCTCTGTAAACATGCACTGATCCAATAAAGGAAGAATGAATGAATGTACATGGGACCCAGAAACACAGCCACAGTCCGCTTACATTAAACCTATCAATTTTCGCCCCGGCTAGGTGGGTCCAAAATTGCAGGTTCAAGCCTCAGTCGGGGCATATATGGGAAGCAACTAATCAATTGGTTTTCTTCTCTCATCAATGTTTATCTTTCTCTCTCTCCCTCTCTAACATTAATAAGCACCTCCTTGATGAGGAGTTAAAGAAACACCAATTTTTTATTTTGCTGAGAATGTTTCCTTTGCTGGGAAGCTCTGGGATTTGGAACCAACATTCGCATGGCGGCTCTGGCCACGGGCTGCTCACCAGTGCTAACAGCAAATTCGAACAAAGATAACCTTGAACACAACGCTGCTGCTACTGGAGGAAAATTCGGTGTGAACATGACAGGTCACAAAAAAGCAGTTAAATGCTAAATTGCTTACGAAGCCAAGAGAGGCCAAGACGCTTCTTGATCCACGAAGAGTGGAATAAAAGCTACGTCTCTTGGCAACAGCGGAAGCAGCCAAGGGGACCCCCAGGCAACCTCCAGAGGGGCTGTGGATGTCCAGCTGTGTTTTCCTTCAAAGCCAGGCGATTCCAACAGGCCAGCCCAAGGCCATGTTCTCTCATCATTTATTATTCATCCTGATGAAGCTAAATCAAGGTTGCCCTGGATACTGTGGGTCTTTTCTCAGGGCCGTGGCTACATAATTGGTGTTGGCTTGGTTACCAGCTGCTTTCAATTCCGAGATCAGAGTGCTGGCTCTAACGCAGTTACAAACTCAAGGAAAAATTCTCACAGGCGTGGGAAGAAGGAGATAGACACCACATCTACACAAGAATATTCACAGCAGGCTTATTCATGATAAACCAAAAACCGGAGTTAGCTCAGGTGGCCTTCAGCAGGTTAATGGTAAAACAAACTCTCACATGTATGTACCGTGTAATACTACGCAAGGATTGAAATGAACAGACTGATAATCCGCACCGACTTGGATGAAGCTCTGTGGAATTATACCTAATGTGAAAAGCCAATTTCAAACAGTTACAAACTATATTATTCCATGTACGGAACCCTTCGGACATGGCCACATTTTAGAAACGGTGCAGATTCTTGCTTGTCTGGAGTCTAGGTCTGGAATGTGAGTGGTTCGAACATGACCCGCAGGAGGGAGCTTTGTGGTATTGAAATAGTTTCACTTTGGCTTAGGCGGTAAATACAAGAACCTACTACGCAGGTGACGAAAGTGCACAAAACTTAATGCACGTACTCTCACACACACAGACAGGCACAAGTAAAATGAGGTGAAGCTCTCCAATTAGGAAAAGAAAAGAAAGTAGAAGGTGGGGATGTGCCCCTCATTGGATCGCTTGCCCATGTGTCAGGTCCCCATGAGGCCACCTCATTTTGTTCTTGGAGTTACAGGTACGTAACAAAGTCTGGGCAGAGACTAGAGAGATGCCCAGGTAGCGTTCAGATGACAGGTGCCGCAGGATCAGGGGCAGCCAGGCACTCCAGCGGATAAGCACGTACGGCACTATCCCTGCAGGGCGACGCATCTTGTGGGCAAGGATTTAGGGTCAGGAAAATGCTGGTGTACTCTCGGGAACCACAACATCAGCCGTACTGTCACACACTTCGTGGAAGACACTTCTCCAGCTACACACTCGAGGTGGCTGCACAGGAAGAGCTCCCATTGCTTAGAAAACTGCTCACGGCTTTCACACCCTTTTGTTGTGACATAAACGCTATGGTTCAGGTTCCCTGAAATTCTCTAGACAGGAGAGCTTTCTCCAGGCATTCAGAGAGGTACTCTGACCAAAACTAAGCAGCATATATTTGGTCCCTCTACTATCCATCTCCTTCTCTCTTTTAATCCTCACCTGAGAACATGCTTATTGCTTTCAGAGAGGGGGAGAGAACCTCCCCCATCAGTGGATGGGATGAGCCCTGAGCAAGACTGAACCCGCAACCTAGATTCGTGCCCTGACTGGGAACTGAACCCACAAACTTTCTGTTTACAGGACGAGGCTCCAACCAACTGAGTCAGCCAGCCAGGGCTGTCTCCTTCTCTCTCTCTTTTTTTTTTTTAAGATTTTATTATTTCCAGAGAGAGAGGAAGGGAGAGAGGCAGAGAGGGAAAGAGACATCAATGTATGGTTGCCTTGCACCTGCCTCCAGCCACAGACCTGGCTGGAGACCTGGCTTGCAACCTGGTTATGTGCCCTGGCTGGGGAATCGAACCTGCGACCTTTGGGTTTGCAGGCTGGCACCTTAACCACTTGTGCTACCGGCCAGGGCTTCCTTCTCTTTTCATTGCTGGTACAATTCTGAAGTTACAGTGCCATGTGAACAGAAATTTCATGATTTACTTGGGGTGAGGAGCGCAGGTTGCAATTTGCTGCCACTCCTGCTCGCTCAGAGATGTTGGAAAAGTCATGTAATTCTCAAGGTCTCAGCTTCCTCACCTGTAAAACAAGGATCCTAATTGTGCTTGCCTGACTGTCACAGTTGTCAGCAGCGAATGAGGGAACATACGTCACGTGCATGGAGCAGTGCCTTGTACACGGTACATGCTCCCTAAGTTAACCATCATGTGACCGCTCCGCTGTCCGGAAACAGACCAGACGACCTATCTGCGTGCACACGTATGAGAATGCTGTCAGTAGGCACTGGCTGTATTTTAACCAACAGCGTAATTTCCTGTTCCTCATCCTCCGCAACTTTCCTTTTGGGAATTGGCTGTTAGGTCCCCTTGCTGGGACGGTGAAGCTGATTCTTTCTTGCACTGGCCAGTGAAAATGCTCCCTCCCCGGCTTCTGACAACAGCAAGTGAACCAAGAGGTTAAGAACCCCTGGGATGTTTCGCTGCCAGACCCGCAGGCCGGCAGCTCGGGGTTCCTGCAGCAGGGTCCTCTCGGGCCGCACACCCACGGCCTCCCAGCTTCATCTCTAGCCCTCAGAGGTCCTACAGGCCCCCATCCTCCCAATGAAAGGCTTCTGCAGTTGTCCCTTTTCGCACCTTGTCACCTAGGAACTCTTAATAATTCAGGTGGTATTTCAAATTATCAGGGTAATACGAGGTTACGGATGAAGTAGTTTTAGGAAAGCTAGCTACTCATTTTTTGTCGTGCGTCAGGGGAAGTTAAATTCATCACATTAATTCCAGAATATTACAGAATTAATTATGTATATATAAAAAGCACACTATAACTGGGGGAAATGATTGGGATAACATGATCTTGGGAAGGAGGAGGTCTTGTTATTGGTTCCAAAATAAGCCCAAACGGGAAACGTTCACAGATTTGAATGAATAAAAATTAAAATTTTTCTATGTCAAAAAATAAAATTAAAAAACAAGTAACAATCCAGGAAACATATTTGACCTATATAGCTTCAGGACTCAAAACCATAATATATAAAGAACTCTTATAAATCAATAAGATAAACAGTTAAATCTAAAAACCAAGGGCCCAGTCAGTTCACAGAAGGAAAAATATAATTAGTGCATACATATGTGTGTAACATAAATATAAAATTGCATATATATTTATATATAAGTTTCTCCTTTCCTTCCATGCAGACTAGGACATAGGGAAACCAGGCCTGAGATTAAGATCAGGAGGAGTGGGCCTTCCAGACTGGGCATTAGGTTTTCTTGGGGATCTGGACCCCCCAGTTCTGTTGTTACATCACCCCAATCACTCTGTCTCCCACACATAAGACCTTGCATTGGAAATAACAAGAGTCAGAACACATGGCCAATCCCATGCAGGTTGCCAGAGTTGACCATATTCTTAGCACCTATTGCTGAAGAATCAAGAAGCTGATTAAGTTACGGGTGTAAGTTGGCAAGTCGTCCTTTCTGATGGAGATGAGGCATGGGTTGTGAGAATTCTTGGTAGTCTGGGGCATATGCTGCACACACCAAGGATACTCTGTGTACATCGTACTGGGATGCAATCTGGTCAATGTGGTTTAGGCCGTACTGAAGAGAAAAGGGCAAGATAAAGCTCGTGCGGTTAGTTTAGGAACTCGTAGGTATTTCAGCATTGAAACTGTACCAACTTATACCAGATTTGCTGGCCTTGGTGGGTAAGGCATGCAGCAGCAGCTGCCCCTTTGGCTTCAGTTGAATCAGTATAGCCCCTGACCTCTCAGAAATGAGACCCACAGGCTGACAAGGTCATGGGTGGCTGGGGAGGAGAAGTATGGCTCTAAAATGTAGCCCTGTGCAGTCTCTAAGACAAAGAAACAGATGTTCATGGCCCTACACCAGCAGCCAGTCCAAAGAGAGCCTAACCAAATGTGACCAGACATACGTTAATTTCTGCCCCAGCCACATAAGTCATGATATGAAATGAAGATTCTACACGACAGTTTAATGATTCCCCACAATGTACATAACCCCCTGCCTACAATTTTCCTAGATCTAAAAGCTAATTCTCTTTTTAAATTGAAATTTGGAGAATAAAATTGTTTTGATGCACTTATCTCACATATACATATATACTCATATATACGCACTTAAAATCGACTTACAAAATTGATTTTTAAAAATTCAGGAGAGAAAAATCAATGCAACAAATGCTAAAATATAATCATTAGTAAAGGGGTTCATTCCAATACAGCACTACACTGCGATCCTTAGGAATATTCTACTAGTAACTGATGTACCAAGTAGTGGAGGTGTTCATTTGTGAGAATTTTTTAGAAAGAAATGAACTTCACTTTAATTCCTTCAACACCCATAAAATAGCCGAATAAACCCAAGGCCACAATCAATTTTTAAAGTTCCTTTCATGCAAAATTGAAGCCTACGACAAAAGGGTTGAGTTTTATTGCTCACCAACTGACAGCCTTCTAAGGAGTTGACCAGCTGGGCATTCTGACAGGAGAGAATTGAACCAGCCAGGTTCAGCATCACGCACACCGCAGACAGCAGCATGAAGAAGGTTATCTGGAAGTGAGCAAAACAAGAAATTGATTATGCACTAGGAGCAGCTCAATGGAAAAATGATTTGGCTGTAAAAAGCCTTTCCGGTGCTCAATTACATGTGAAACATGTTTTATAGGAGAGCCGTGTTCCTCAAAACTTCAAACTCCTATTCCCTTCATTCAAAAAGGTAAAATGTCTAAAAAGCCACTGCCAGTGGCCATGATCCTATTTGAAATATACTGTACTTAGAAGCGAAACTTGACTACTACAGTCTCCAAATAGTTTTAATGTCTCAAAATGACAATTATACCACAAAGGAAAAATCAATCAAGTCAAAGGATTTCTTCAAGGGCTTTTCTTTCTTTTAATATCTTATTGTTTTTCTACTACAGCTGTCCCAATTTCCACCCCTTGACCCTCCCCTGCCTGGCCCAACCCCTACTCCGTCAATCCCACACCGCCGTCCATGTCTGTAGATCATTCATACAGGTCCCTTCCCCTTCTTTCCACCATCTCCCCCTGTCCCCCACCTTAGGTCACTGTCAGTCTGTTCCTTGTTTCTATGTATCTGGTTCTATTTATTTCTTTTAATATTCTTAATGGGAAATTTCATACCTATGTAATAAAGCCAGAGAAAGTCGTGTACCGAAGTCCCTGGTACCCATCACCCACTCTCAAAAATACATCAACTCCAGATCAGTTGTGTTTCACTGATATTCTCTACCCTCTAGGAAATTTTGCAGCAAATTCAGATACTGTATAATTTCATTCTTAAATATTCAAGTGTCTATTTCTGAAATAACTTTTTGAAAAAAATGCCAAAATACCGGTCACCTTTATAGTAATAATTCATAACATCAAATATTCAAGTTTGTAT
Source organism: Noctilio leporinus (assembly GCA_004026585.1). NCBI lineage: Eukaryota > Metazoa > Chordata > Mammalia > Chiroptera > Noctilionidae > Noctilio > Noctilio leporinus. The sequence goes on from PVIW01001241.1 coordinate 63,694, forward strand.
TTCCTCAATTATCTGAAATTCATACTTTGAATCAGGTTACATAGGGTATAAAGGAGTTCCATATAGTGCAACTTGTTCTGAATGTTCATATTAAATTTATGGGTGTTCCCCACCAGTTTTTTTCTTCCTTGAAATTTGTGGAAGCCAGTCCCTTTGTCAGTTTCCTATAGCCTAAACTTTGCTAATTGTCCCCCAATCACTTAATCTTCATCTTCTCTGTTTCTTGTAATCTGGTATTTAGATCCAGAGGTGTGATCAACTTAATGAAAGGCAAAGTCTAGTATGTTAGCGGCTGTTTTTGATGCTTGCTTAGGCCCATTACTTTATTAGGGTTTCCAAAATAGTGCTGGTCTAACACCATCACTTTTTTATTTCTGGGTATAAAAAAGTATATGAAAAGAATCCTTCCCTCATCAACAGCTTTGTTACCCTAGGGTACAGTTCACATAGGAAACAAAGGATGTACATGACAATTCTTTCCATTTATTTTCCAGATGTCAAAATAATTAGCAGAGACTGTACAGACTAACAAAAATAAACCCTAGCCTGTATGGTTAATACTCTTGTTGCACCTATGTAAATAACCAGGCTAAATCTAATGAAACAAATCTTTGTTAACAAGAATAATCTTTAATCCCTGGCTGGTGGCTTGGTGGAGAGGCACCAGCCTGCGAACCCAAAGGTCGCTGGTTTGATTCCCAGTCAGGGCACATAACCAGGTTGCAAGCCAGGTCTCCAGTCTGTAGCTGGAGGCAGGTGAAAGGCAACCATACATTGATGTTTCTCTCCCTTTCTTCCTCCCTCCCTGCCCTTCTTTCTAAAAATAATGATTAAAATATTAAAAAAAAAAAAAAAAAAAGAAGAAGAAGAAGAAAAATCTTCTAAGTTAATATATTAAGAGTAGGGACAGTGTTTGTCCCAGAAATGCAATGGTTAGACATTGGGTGTTTTTACACTAAACTATATCAAATTTATCGAGTAACAAGTTACAAATTTTAAAAACCATAATTTTTCTGACATCTCTACAAGCAAGCTAGAAACAGGAGGGAAATTAAATAACCCAATTAAAGATACTTATGGGGAAAAATAGCAAACAACACACTTGATGCAAAACTTTTAGAAACAAGGCATTAGAATGTCCTTGAGTCCTACTGTTGCCACTTCTTTTCCATTCCAGCCAATGCAAAAAAATAATAATACTGAAATAAAAGGTCTGAAGAATTGGGAAATAAATCATGACTCTATAGCATTATAATAGCATGTCACTGACAAATGGATAGCAAATAAACCAATTCACTCCTAGACAAATTTACTTATACAAAAGAAACTGCTATCTATTACGTAAAACATATTATAAATCTACGTGAAAAGGAAACCCTGGCTGGTGGCTCAGTAGATAAGGTGCCGACCTGCGAACCCCAAAGATCACTGGTTCAATTCCCTGGCCAGGGTACATAACCAGGTTGCAAGCCAGGTCTCCAGCCAGATCCGTAGCTGGAGGCAGGTGAAAGGCAACCATACATTGATGTTTCTCTCCCTCTCTGCCTCACTCCCTTCCCCTCTCTCTAAAAATAATAAATAAATTTTAAAATCTATGTGAAAAGGGTAAACTATAAAAAAATTAATGCCAAGCAACACAATAGAAAAAATATAAGGATTATATACATACCTCACAGCATATACAAAGACAGATTTGTAATGTAAGGGTCAAGGTCAAAACGTTGAACTGTTTAGAATACTAAAAATATCTTTACAGTATCAGAATTAGAGAACTTTGTAAAGCACTACACACAAAACTGCCCTTAAAATTGACACATTAAATCAAATCATCCGAATGACAATAATAAAGTGAAAATGTGAGAATGTATTTGCAGTAGATGTAACAATGGAGTAACAGCCGGAACATATTTTAAAATCTTACAAATCAACAGAAAGGCCTAACAGATTTTTTTTTTTTTTTAATGAAAAAAATAGACAGCAAAACAAGGTGCTTAACTTCATTAGTAAGCAAGAGGTACAGGTAAATACTACAATAAAGTACCACTTCAACAACCCAGAATGGCAGTAGAGACCCATTTTCTCACTGCGCAGGAGGGCAGGACAGTAAAACAAGAACTCCAAGGTTGGGAGAGGTGAAACCTAATGCAGAACGCCTTGGGGCCAGGAACGCCCATGACTGCTGTGTGTTTCTGGCTGGAGAAACAATTACATCTGAGGCACATACCTTCTGCCATACTTTTCTCATTGAGATAGATGTTAATGACCATTAGTGAACTACCATTTTGTTTCAGATTTTAAAATATAACACTTTATAGACCAGATCAAGCCCTTATAGCTTTTCTTGTCACTCTTCCCAGAGATGTCAGATGTAACAGTCGGGCGCTGGGTGATTAACTTTCACCACAAATATGAAAACACCAGCATTAGAACACTGCAGAGGGGAGGACATTATGATAAGGGGGCCAGGAAGGATGCTTAGCCAGGAAGAAAATGCAAAACAAGGAGACATGCCATTCTTCAAGAACTAACTATATTCCACTGATTAAATAAATGCAAATTCTAATGAAACATAAATAAAACCCAGAAACTTTTCACATCTCTCTGTGCCACCACACACCCACATGACTCTTCTTGAATATTTTCAGGTGAAAGAGTTGATAAAGGTCATGTTACTATTTTTAGGTACTTACCTTATTTCATGGTTAATTTGCAGTATCTCCCCCAGCCCAGAGAAACAAGTGTATTTATTTCCCCCTGAATAATTATTTGTTAAATCTCTGTAAGTAAACAGCGTTTTGCCAGAAGTCATGGAGGAAGAGTGGAGACCATGAGCTATTTTTTCTCCAGGTTCACTTAATCCATACGGTTATTTTATTTTCTCCGTTTTACCAATAAATGGAGATTCAGAGTGTAAAGCCTACCCCCAACAACCATGCAGACATAGCATGAGCCGTAATTCAAATCCAGTTTGTTGACCTCAAAATCTGTACCCTTCCCATAACCCTACAAAGACCTCTCAGAGCTCAGGGGAGACCTGAACATCTAACTTCCCTCCTCTTCATATTCGGTCTGCGCTGAACTCACTGTATACCATCAATCACGGTTTTTCTTAAAACTGTACAATAGACTACAAAACTGTCCTAACTTTTGAACCAGCAATTCTAATTGTAGGAATGATTTGAAGATAAAGAGATCAATTTTTTCAACTGTTCCACACCAAAGAAGTTTTAAAAACACCTAAGAAAGGAGTAATAACTAAAATCCTCCACAGCAGGCACTTGACAGGTGAGGAGAGGTTTGGCGTCAGGCGGATTAATCTGCCTAAATTTACTGGAGCCAGAATCAGAAGCCAGGTGACCATGTGTGTCCCAATTAGTTCATCAGTACAGGTTTTACCATTTTTTGTGACCCACAGTAACAAAAGTTTATTTTACATCACGCTCCAACCTGCGTGCACACAGGGAGATGGATCAACTTCCACAAAACATTACTTACCTTAACATGCAGCAAAAATTGGCTTTTTAAAATCTGCTGGTTTTGAGTGGTGAAATTTCTCATGGCTTACGATTTTAAAAATGCACAATTGCTTAATTGCTTCAAAGGTACAGCATTTATTGTAACTACAGTACCAAAAAAAACAAAACCTACATAGAACACGTTAGCCCCAGACCTAAATAATTATGCATATAAAAAAATTACTTGGAGAAAAATACCGTTTCCTTAGAGCCACGTATAATGCTTACACACGTAAACAACGTATAAAACATGTATATGTTATGGCAAAAAAGGATATAGGCAATTCGATTTCATTTTTAGTTTATAAAGGCTTTTATTTTTCCTACAAACTGGGGTAGTTAAGCCACATAATAGCCACTTTGCTTTACTTTTCTCAGCACCAAAGCACTTGGCTGCGTTCTTTGTTCCAGATCACGCTGCAAAGTCTTTCCGTTTACGGAGCTAGCCCAATTTTTACACCAAGAACACAGACCACAAAACAAAAACCCTCTCCTCGTAGTTTCATAAATGAAAATTGGGAACCAAATACCTTAGAACAGTAAAAAAAAAATAAAATAAAGAAAAAAGAAAAGAAAAAATTACACGGAAAGTTGGCACACACGTCCGAACGCTGCACGCACGTAAGTTACAAAAACGCGCCCGGCGCCACCGCCACCCGAGGCCGGCGGCTCCGCACCCCGCCGGGGCCCCGGAAGCGAGGCCGTCAAGAGGCGGGGGCCTGGGAGCCGGCCGGGGGTCTGGCCCGGTCCTCCTCATCCGCCAAAGCCTCGCAGTACTGGGCCGGCCAGTCCTTGGGGTCCTGGTTGTGGATCTTGGCCACGAACTTGAGCACCTTCATCTTGCTGGTCTCCAGCCGGGTGCGCGGCCCCCACTGCAGCTCATAGTCCACCGGATCCGTGTGCGGTATCCGCCGGTACTCCAGGTAGCGCTGCCGCACAAACTCTTCCGTAATGAGCTTCTTCGGGTCCCCGAAAATTAAGTGCTTCTTGGTGGGGTACACCCCCAGGCGACGCAGGAAGTCCCACACTTCGGTCTCCTTGACGGTGTTGCCCTTCATGAAGATGAGCCCCAGGACGATCATGAGCAGGCCGGTGGTGGGCGTGCCCTGGTCGCCCCGCACCTCCGCGTCCTCCTCCACCGGCTCCAGCGTGTTGATGAGGATGTAGCTGTTGCTCTTAGGCTCCAGTTCCACCAACTTGTACCCGAACACGTACTCCAGGCGCTCCGCGGCCAGCCTGAGGAGGTCGGGGAACACGTCCTTGTAGTCGCCGACGACGTGCTTCATGATGTCGGTCCGCTTGATGGGGATCTTCTTCTGGTCTTTGATCAGCAAGAACTGCACCAGCTCGGCCACCTTCAGCTCCAGCTGCTTCTGTGACCTGGGCCCCACCGCGGGGGCAGCCTCGGCCCGGCGGGCACCCTGCGACGAGGACCCGCGGGGCTCCCGCGAGCCGTCCGCCGCGCGGGAGGTGCTCGGGGCCTCATCGGCCAAGCCGCTCCGCGGAGTTCGGCTGTCTCCGCCGCGGCCCCAGTCGCGCTCGGCCTGGGAGCTGGGGCGGCCCCGGCTCCTCGGCTTCGACAACATGTCAGGGGCAGGGGAAGCCGGGCGCGGACTTCAGCAGCCGACCGAGGCGCCCCCAGTAACCGGGGAGCAGCTACAGGAGAGGGAGGCCCGGCGGGAATGGTGGGTCCGCGCGCGGTGCGTCTGGGCGGGGCCGGAGGGGGCGCGCGGTGCGTCACGGGGACTGCGCCTCGCGTCGCAGACGGAGGCTGCGCGTTGCGTCATAGGGGCGGCGCGTTGCGTCATAGAGGCGACGCGGGGCGTCCTCGGCGTCTGTGCGGCCGTCGAGCGTTTTCTGGTATCCCAGTAGTTCCTGCGGTGGTTATTTGTTAGACGGAAATTAAAAAGTGTCGCCTTTACCAAACCATGGAAGTGGAGTGCAGGCGCCAAAGAGGCCCGAACGAGTGCCCGGCCGAGTTCAGGACCAGGACAGCGCGATAGAGAATGAATAGCGAGAGAGTGAGGATCGGGAATGCTTTTAGATGGAGAGAACGCAATGAATGGGAGAAAAATAAGGGAGAGAGAAAGGCAAGAGCCTGAAAGTAGAGTGCAATGACTTATTTCTACGCAAAGCTGACCTAAAGGGAATAAAAGACCCAGAGGATGCCCAGTTTACTTGGCTTTCACCCCTCCCTTTGTCGGTCAAGCTTACAACCCTCCTAACCATTACCACCAGTTACCGTCTCTAATGCCACTAAGAGTCTGTTAAAAAGGAATGTCTGGTAAAGGCAGGCTTGCCTCATTAGCAGGACTTGGCCTATCTTTTCACTGTTTCAGTATTTCTATCTTTGCATTAAACGCCATCAGCTAGACAACAATCGAACCAGCGCTTAAAGCACATCTCCATGAAGTGCTTTTGCTTGGTCAAATGAGTTTATCTTTTGGAAAGCACGCAATTATGTAAACTGATTTGGGCCCACAACCCCAATTTTAGCAGCAATGGGTAAGAAGGATGCTACACACAGAAGCGGGCTCTCTCAAGAGATCACCATTTAATTTTGGGCATCGCTGATCAAGGATTGCAACGTGGATCTCTTCAATATCTTAATTCTTACTACCTACCAGCCTTAGGGGTAGATGAGAAAGAAAAAAGAACCCAGGGTGTCATGCCTCATAATCTGTGATGTGTGCACTGTGTGTGTGTGTGTGTGTGTGTGAATTGTGCAGTTAGCCAACATGAGTCATTTCATTAACTCAAAATTATCTGGAATTTGCTGCCATTATTTTCACAAATCTTAGCAGCCCTGGCGGGTGGCCCAGTGCATAAGGCCGCAGCCTGCCAACCCAAAGGTCTATGGTTCAATTCCCAGCCAGGGCACATAACCAGACTGCAAGCCAGGTCTCCAGCCAGGTCCATAGCTAGAGGCAGGTGAAAAGCAACCATACATTGATGTCTCTCTTCCTCTCTGCCTCTCTCCCTTCCCCTCTCTCTAAAAATAATAAAATATTTTTTTTAAATTTTAGCAAATGTGTTTCTTTTATATTTTCTGACTTGCAAAAAAACAATTTCCCTGTCTTTTTAAAGCTACCCATAAAGTGGGTAACTTTATAAAGAACCAAATCAAACTCAATCCCTCTTTAATGCAAATATATTCAAGGGAAAGCAATTCAAAACACATTATCTGAATAATAGTATCAAAATACAATCTTACTACAAATTTTATTAAGTGGTAGTTGCATAAATTTTTGTTTGTAATTCAATATGAAAATGCAATCATAATAGCACTAGAATTGCAATATTATATGCAGGATGATATTCTATGTTATCATGAAAGTATGCTAGCTAAAATCTAGTAAACTATGAGTAATAACTTTCTGTTCCACGCAAGACCCAACAACATACCCTCAAGCATCAATCTTAATCACAGAAGCCTACTAAGGAAAACAAATACATCATCAAGACATTCATTTTTCTTCAATGGGAAAATTCATCTGCTTCAATTTACTTGCAAATTAAATTCTGGACTCAAGTTCGAAGGACGCTCCCGCAGTGAGAATTCTACAAATCCCCTCCCCAAAAAGGATCAGTTGTACGGTGAGTTAAAAAAGAAATCAACCCTGGCTAGTGGTGCAGTGGATAAGGAGCCGGCCTGCAAACCAAAGGTCCCTGGTTCGATTCCCAGCCAGGGCACATAACCAGGTTGCAAGCCAGGTCTCCAGCCAGGTTCATGGCTGGAGGCAGGTGAAAATACATTGATGTTTCTCTCCTTCTCTTTCTCCCTCCCTTCCTATCTCTCTGGAAATAATAAAAATCTTTTAAAAAATTAAATTACTTTAGAAAAAAAAGCAACTGAGAAATAACAGAGAAATGGAAAATATGATGAAAGCCACTGCCAACAACTGGGCTGGTACCTCTGTGTTTTTTTGTTTTTTTTTTCTTGCTAAGATGTTCACGTAAATTACCAAGTAGCCCCACAGGTCAAGCCATTCCCCAACTGTGAATGAAAATCAGGAGTGTCCATCCATGGCATTTTTATCCAGATGGCAGACTATCATACTCAAAATGGGTGAAAAAAAGATAAGTTTTAAGTCTTTAAACACTGTGTCCAGAAGAATGCAAGGCAAAAAATCTGAACATCACCTGCCTGTATTATAATGAAAGGTAGGCTCTACATGGAAAAGTCATCCAGACCCACACTCCACCCTAGAATGCTACGCGAAGTCATGGGTGTTTGGCAGAAAATTGTGGTGATGTTAATGACAGTAACAACATTAACACCAATAATAACATAAAATAATAGCTAATGATTATTTCAAAGGTAACTGTGGGTCAGACCCTATTCCAAATGGTCTACACGTATTCCTTTATTTAATCCCCACAACCTTATGAGACTAGTGTATTTATTATGTCTCTCTTTTCAGAGAAGAAACTGAGCATGGAGAAGACTGTTAACTGTTCTTGCGGCCCTAAGAAAGTAAGGGACGGATCTAAATGTGAACAAGAACACTCTGTCTCCCAAGACTTAACTACATGCTGATGGAACGTAGATACAGTGTCCGTGAGAAAGTAAAGGTTTGGGAGTCAGGTGGACCCAAATCATAACCTATTACAATACTGCAGAAACAGCCCCCATGTATGAATTGCTATGCTGCCTTCCCAGTGGAGTACGTGGGACGGTGTGCAGCTCATGAGCCAAGGAGTTGGGGCAGGGGGCAGATGCTATTTTAGTGGGTAGATAGTAGCAAAAGCAATCCAGATTTTATTTGTATACACACATATGTATGTTAATCCTCACTCAAGCATACTTTTTAAATTACTGATTTTAAAGAGAGAGGAGTGGGAGGGAGAGGGAAAAATATCAACATCAGTTGCCTCTTGTACACACCCCAGCTAGTTACGTACGTTGACCATGAATCGAACCCTCAGCCTGTTGGTGCATGGGACAATCTCCAAGCAACTGAACTACCAGCCAGGGTATCTCTCCAGGTATTTAATGGCTACAATAAAATCCCTTGTGTCCACTCTAACAAAGATTCATTCTGGTGGAGTCATAGGTAAGACTACCTAACAGCAACATGTTGTCCTTCATGAAAGAAGCCTGGGATGAAGTGGCCACAGAGCTGCCCTGGCTGGAGGGAGTGAGGAGGTGGACTTAACAGCAACTCTTTCCCAGCATGCCAGCCGTCCGCCCCGGAAGCCTATTCTTAGACGCTCTTTCCTAGAAGTATACATCTGCCAATTACCCAGGGCCTTTTCCTTGTGAAAATCATTAGATCTATGAAGTTATAAAATTACAAACACATAAAGTCTTAACAGAGGCCAATAAGGTTCTTTTTATTTGCTTAGTCTTACCCCCTAGGAAACCTTGGTCACCGCCCTGCCTTGCACGCCTGTAGTTCAGGCCAGCCACAGCCACGGGCCTGGAAGTCCAATTGGCATCCCCTTAGGGGTTCATGTATGTTCTCTTGGAGCTAATAAGCTGAGGGGGGGGTGGGTGTAAACCTAGCCACCTCTGACCCTAGTTTGGAAATAATCTGCCTCATGGGGAAGCCGCTGCAAAGGAGATTGAAGAGGTGGAGAAATGTCCTAATGCGCCCGGCAGAATCCCTGGTTCCTCATTTCTTAGATGTCAGCAGGCTGTAGCAGCCTGCGTTTTGCAGACTGGTGGTAACACGAATTTCTGAGCTTCACTCTATTATTTTAAGTGACACAACCCCATGACTGCTAGAACAAATGGAGATCTCTCCTTAAAACTACTCTGTGGTATTGAATCTTCAACAGGAGCTAAATATCTGGAGGAAATGGGGGCTTCAGTTGTTCCAGCTGTTTCCTGGCTTTATATAATAGACATTTGATAGACCCGGTGCGGTGGCTCAGTGAGTGGGAGCATTGGCCCACACACCAAAAACATTGTCAGGTTTGATACCTAGGCTGTAGGTTCATCCCCAGTCCAGGCACCTACGGGAAGCAACCGATCAATGTTTTCCTCTCTCACATCGACGGATCTTTCTCTCCCTCCCTCCCTCTCTTCTAAAAACAAAACAAAACAAAACTGATACTACCCCCATTCCTACCACCACCCCTGCCAGATCGACTGTAAAACGAGACAATGTGGTGGTCCAGCCCAGTTGCCCCTCCCCCGCAAGGGAAAGCAATCCACTCTATCTGCCTCCCTCTCTTGTCAATCTTCCAAGGCCTGAAGGTGTGTGTAGCTGTCAGGCCATCAGCTGGCCCACACCTGCACTGGAGAAAAGCTTGCCCAACAAAATGACCAGGGAAAGCACACTCACACCATCACCTAAGAAGTGCAGTGGTTTGCAGGAAGCAGACAGCCAAACTCTAGGACAGATGGCTACTCTGGAACAGAGTTGATAGAGGAAACAGAAATAGGCTGTACACTAAAAACTGAGCGAGAACAGAAGGAGGTATTATCACACAGCACGACAGACTCCTTCTAGAGCAGAAGAATGCTTTTATAATTTCACACGTTTGCAAAGGTATGGTAGCTGAGTACCATCCCACTGAAAACCCGATTGCTATTTTAGGAGGCTCAGCGGAGAGCTGCGTCACACAATACAGGAACATAAGTTCATGAAATAAAAATCACCTGTGCAACAGCAACATATAAAGGGTAGAATCAGGTGGCATAATATGGAAATGAGACAAGTTGGAAATGATTTAAAAAAAAAAAAAAAAAAGGTATGACAGGGCAAAGAAACCACATCAAAGAAAAAGCAACTGGGGGCTCTGGCTGGGTAGCCCAGCTGGTTAGATCGTAATCCCCCATACACCAAGGTTGCGGGTTTTAGCCTGGTCGGGACACATACAAGAATCAACCAAGGATGCATAAATAAGTGGAACAACAAATCTATGTCTCTGTCTCTCTCTCCCCCTCCCTCTCTCAAATCAATTTTTTTAAAAAAGCAACTTGAGTTTTCCATTTGAAAAGGCTCTGAAATGGCAGAATTGACACACATCTTGGCAAAATTTCTGAATCTTAAGAAGAGGGGAAAAAAAATCACCCAAGTTTCCAGACAGAAAGGACAAGTTATTTCCACAAACGATCAGTTTTAATATCACATTCCTCAACAGCAGTCGTGGAAACTAATAGACAATGAAATAACATTTAGATGATTAGGTAGAAGAAAGAGCCACATCCAAGCATCCTCCCCAGAGGCAGGATATTATTATGCCGTACGGAAATGGATGATTGGATGTGCTGAGTGGGGTGCATCCCCGGGTGTCCTCTCTGAGCATGCCCCAGTTCACTCTCACCCAAAACCCAATCAAATGGATCCACAGGGAGGCGAAGCCAGTGTCGTGGGCAACGGTGGGAATCATCTTGTAATATTTATTTCTACATCTTAATGGACAAAGACAATGTGAGTGTAAATTATACTACAATTATCGCTAAGGATTTAAAACAGATTTCTCTTTAGAGAGTGGGGAAGGGAGGGAGAGAAACATAGGTGTGAGAGAGAAATACCAATCGGTGGCCTCTTGCACACACCCTGACTGGGAACTGAACCTGTCCAACCGAGGCATGTGCCCCACCCAGGAATCAAATGGGTAACCTTTCACTTTTGGGGGAGATGCCCAACCAACTGAGCCACACTGGTCTGGGCAGGATTCTTGAAATAGAAGAAGAAAAACCAGCGCAAGAGCCTGGACCTAGCCCATCTCAGCATACCCCAGGGGAAACAGGAACAAGATGGGGGAGATGGAGTGGAAAGAAAAATGGTCCTTAGGGTCTCCTCCAGGTGTGGCGGGAGCCAAGGGGATGCTGGAAATATTTCAGTGGGAGGGACTGCTGATTATGAAGCCCTGAGCCCTTGGACCCAAGTCCACTGCTCTCTGGGGCTGTAAGTGGCTTGCCTTCTGTTGAATGGGCTCCTGTTGGGTTCTTCCAATAAGGGACGTTGCAGGGAAGGCCTTGCTCCTTCCTGATGAGTGTTATTCCCAACAGTACGGTCTCAGAGATAGTGCTGCTCACTTCTAGCCCCTGCCTCTTTCACCACTCCTGGAACCAGCCTCCCTGTGCCCTCACCAAGGCGGGGACCAGGGCAAGTCATGCCCCACGAGGCATTAAAAGGATAACAAGAAAATACTGTGCACAGCATTTGCCAATACACTCGAGAACAGATGAAATGGGAAAATTCCTGGAAAAGCGCAACCAAACAAAACCCATACAGGAAACATACAAAGTGTGACTAGTGCGGGGGGGGGGGGGGGGGGGGCTATGACTCTGTCATCCCTAACTTTTCCTCAAGGGAAACCCCAGACCAAGATGACATCTCTGGTGAATGCCATCCAACATTTAAAGAAATAACATCAGTCTTAAATAAATGGCCTCGGGAAAGAATGAAAGGATCTACTCCCATTGTGTTTCATGAAGAAAACGTACCCTTAATATAAAAATCTGACAAGGATATTTTTAAAACGAAGATACAGTCCAAAACTCTGCCGGACTGTGATGTGGGTGGCTGCTCCTTCCCTCAGGAGGTGGGAGTGACTTCTCCATCCTCTCCAATGTGGACTAATTTTGTGGCTTGCTTTGAACAATGTTGCTCAAATCCTGCATCTTCCACTTTTGTGCTGCTGGAGCAGACCCTTTCACAGTGCCCTCCTTGCTGGGTACGGAAGCCCAGCTCGCTTTAGCCGGCATCTAAGTTCTGAATATAAAAGCGAGGTGATATGGACTGTCGAGCTTCTTCCAGCCGTCATCTGGGCGCAAAGACAGAGGAACTCCAGGCAAGGTCAGCAGAAGTAATACCCACAGAATCACCAGGCGTAATAGTGTTATTGTTCTAAGCCACTATATGTTGAGGTGACTTGTGGTAAAGCAACAGATAACTGAAACACTACACACAACAATGCTGAAACAATTGTGTGTGTGTGTATTAGATTGATGTCTAATGAAAGATATGCAGTGCCTCTATTCATAAAATTATAAAATGAGAAAACATTATTGAGAGGTATTACAGATGACCTAAATAAATATCCACAGTTTGAAAGACACACAGTGGTAAAGATGTCAAGTGCCTCCATATTGATCTATGGATTCAATAGAACCCCATCAAAAATTCCTGCAGGATTTCTTTGTAGAATTTGACAAACTGCCTATAAAATTTAAATGAGGATGCAAAAGGCCATGAATAGCCAAACAATCTTGAAGAAGCGCAAAGTGCTGCCTCTGATGGATACCAAGGTTTACTTATAAATTTATAGTCACGAAGGCAATTTGGTGTTGATGTGAGAACAGACAAAAAGATGAGAGAATCCAGGAAGCAACCCATTGACAGAAGTTGATAGCATCTTACCACAGTGGGCAAAGGACTATCCTTCGGGTAAACGGCTCTGGGCCCAGTGGATATTTACGTAGAAAAGTAAAATCCATTTTTTAACTTTAAAGTCAATTCTCAGTAAGAAGGCAAATTAAGTTCATCCCAGATTGTACATAATCATTTCTCAAAATGATATCATGGGCCCTGGCTGGTGGCACAGTGGGTAAGGCACCAGCCTGTGAACCCAAAGGTCACTGGTTCGATTACTAGCCAGGGCACATAACCAGGTTGCAAGCCAGGTCTCCAGCCAGGTCTGTGGCTGGAGGCAGGTGAAAGGCAACCATACATTGATGTCTCTCTCCCTCTCTGCCTTCCTCCTTTCCCCTCTCTAAAAATAATAAGTAAAATCTTTTTTAAAATATCATGATTCATAGTCTTCAATTTCTTTAATTTGACTACCATGCTAAGAAATCATTACTTTCTTAAAAGGAATTTAGATGCAAAACGTAAAATTCACACTTCTCTGTTCTTTGGCCAGGAGCCTCTGCTTCCATCCCATCGTGTCCATCTCATTTTGCACTTTATTTATAGTTATTCACACCTTTTCCTAAAAAGCACAGTTTATTTTCTTTATTAATTCTATTTTTATTAATTCAAATTTCTGTTGAAATCTATGTTCCCTTAGATGTGTCTTTTTCTCTTTCCTCTCCCAATACCCTCCCCTAGGCAATCACTATATTGTTGTTTGTGTCCATGAGGTTTTTTTTTCTGTTTTTGCTCATGCTTTAAGACACATTTTCTTAATTAAGAATGCCCAGAATGCATCTGAAAAGCACTCTCTAGAGGCTAAAGTCTAGACTGGTTTTTGTTGGAATTATCCGAGAAACACTGAGCATTTGCCTGCACTGACTCCCCCCACCTCCCAAAAAACTACAGTAACTTGTTCAGAACACGTAATACCAATCTGAAATGCTACACTAATTGCACACAGATATGAATGACATCAGCGACAAAAATGACATTAGAAAGGGACTCTCTCTGCCTGCTTTTCAGTGAGGACTGGGGGCCCATACGTCACAGGACAGCGAGTGGTCGTGGCCCCTGGCGGGAGGGCTGAGTGGACATGGAGCTCCCAGAGGTCCTGGGTGGATTGGAGGCATGAAGAGTCAAAGAAGAAGCAAGCCCCCCTAACTCTGCTCAGACGGTCTGTCCTCCCAGGATAGTCTCGAATCAGGTCAGCTGGGGTCCCGGGGTCATCCCTGGGGGCCCATGACCCAACGCGAGGTGCCTGGTAGATAAGTGTGCACCATACGAAGTAGCCCAGGGCATGTTGCGAGTCTCAAAATCCATGTTGTGTACTTGGGGAATAAATGACAGGTAAAGTGCACAAACACTGCAGCAGGGAATATTCCAAGACAGAATGTTCTAGAATTGACAAGGCTCACAGATTGCTCAAAGATTCCAAAACCTTTCTTCTGTCTTCTGGGAAACACTCTACTTGCACCAGCACTCCCCCGCCCCCCACTTTTCATTTTCTGTGATAGTGGTTGGCAGGGGAAAAAATGAGACGGACTTATTTTTGGCAAGGAGGAGAGGGTTATAAATATGCCCATTCTGAAACTATTATGAGAGCTCTTCATTAATTTCTCATTCATTTGAAAATCTAATATAAAGTAGTCTGGCTATTGATGGACTGCTGCTTTATCGCCTTCCAGGAGAATTCTTCTTTACCTTCCGTATAAGACAACTGCGCACGTACGTCCATCAAAACAGCAAAATCTTAGTTGTTGCAGTGTAAGTGAGCTGTGTGCCTTCTAACCTTGGAATCTCTGCTTCCTTGACCCAGCTCACCCCACTTTAAAAATGTCGGTGAATGGGGACTTTATATATCATATTCTGAAATGGAAAGATGGGTGGAAAGCTCATTATGATACATTTAATATACTTTGGTGGGGGGGTAGGTCTCGGTAATCAGATGCATTTCTTAAAAAGGCTCTTCTCAATTAAAAAAAATAAATAAATGGTTTTTCCTTTCATTTTTCTCACGGGGTCTTGCTAGAACACAAGCCTCCCACACACCATGGATTATCTGACATGTTTACAGTGTGAGGATGAAGAGTAAAAACTGAGCAAACATCACACACACAACAAAATGCTCAGGGAAAATGGACGCAGGTTTACAGTTAAACACGTCAAGTCGATCAGAGACCCAGGGATTCAAACCCCACCTCCCACGGGAACCCCAGGGCACTCTGGTTTCACTGCCAACCCTCTGAAGCCCCAGGCTTAGACATAAAACTTAGTATAAAAGTTTTAAAACTTTCCCCACTTGCTAAAGAGTGGTTTTCTGGCCATCTGTTCTACTATAAATAATAGGAAGATTACAGAAGAACAGACAGTGTAAAGGAACAAAGTCCTCTGATTATATGAAAATTTTGTTGCTGAAAACCATAAGAGCATAAATAAAAAGTTTTCTGCCTTAGCAAATAGAAAATACTGAGTGCGATCTAATCTTTGTTTGATGAATTGAGAAATCTCTGTGCTTCAGGGAAATCCCTAAAGATTAGCAGTACTTTTTCTCAAGTTTTGTTAAATAAAATACATTAAAAATTTTATTGCAATTATTTATTATTTGAGAGGCAAGTACTGTGAAGAAAAACTCCTTTAAGTATTCCATAATCTTACCACCAACCCCCCCAAACCTTCTGATATTTTAAAACAAAAAATGAGTAGCAAGATTAAAAATTCTAACGGTGCAGGAAAGCATGAAATAACAAGGTAAGGCCTCCTGTATTACTTGTATCCCCACCAACACTTCCATATGAACAGTATCTTCTGACACCATGATTGTATATCTACACAGAAATAGTCATTCACATATAGAAATTATTCTCTAATGGACAGAAAGGGGCGTATGGGGTTCTGTTCCGTACCTTGTATCTTTCTCATAATAAATGTTGGTAATTGTTCAAACTGACATATAGAGTTGTAACTCATTCTTCCTAATGGCAGCACCATTATATTCCACCTAAATTATTTCACTTGCTGATGCCCCACCATCATGATGCTAAGCCCTATATCCATCTCACCCATCTGTCCATCCATCCTCCATTCATCCTGTCCGTCCATCTGTCCACCTGTCCATCCATCCATCTATCCATGCATTTGGTCTACTCCTCTGTCTCTTCCTCTCCCTCTCAAATCAGTGAACGTATCCTTGAGTGAGAATTAGAAAATAATAATAATGATAATAGATTGAAATTTCATATTTCTCCTGTGTCATTTATGGTAGGCTGTAGTTTTCCAACCATTCTGCAGTTAAAATTTTCAACTGTATTGTCATAAACTTATTGATAATATCCTCTCACTATCTTTCCAGTATCTGTAGGCTCTTCAGTGATTTTTCTTTTTCATTTCTGATATTAGTTATTTACACCTTTGGTTGATTTTCTGCATCCATCTTATGATGAATTTATCAATTTTAAGAGTCAGCAACACATCTTCCTTTGCCTTTATTCATCCTTTTTATTGCATGTTGAAATTTTAGTTTGTGACTTTTTATTCTTTATTACTTCTTCATTCTCTTTCCTGAAGATTCAATTTGTGATTCTTTTTCTAACTTCTTGAGATGAACGTTTAAGTCATTAATTGGTAGCTTTGCTTCTCTTCTCACATACCCTTTCAGGGTTATCCATTCCCTCTAAACACAGCATTACTTGTGTCTTACTAGTTTTGATATGATCATTCAGTTCAAAATATTTTCTAACACAGGTTGCAATTCTGTCCTTTATCCATGGGGGATTTAGAATTATAGTGCTTGATTTCCAAACATAGGCAGCTGTCCTGTTACCTTTGGGTTTTATAGTTCTAGTTCAATTACACTATTCTCAGACACTTTCCCAGTCTCAAACCTTTGATGTTTGCTGAAGTTTTTCTTCCTTGCCCTGTGCAGGGTTGCTTTTCATAATTACCCCCATGTTCAGAAACCATGTGCTGCTGCATTCTTTTATTGTTTTATCACTAAATGTGCATTGCAAGATACTACTATTTATTCTTGCTCATTAAATAAACACTATGTCTATTGGTCTTTTTTTAATCTTTTTTTCCTTACGGTTTACCTGTTAAAGAACCCTGGGCATTTCATTTGACCCATAATTCCCTCTATGGACTGATTATTTGCTTTAAAGGCACTTTCAAATATTCATTCTCGCGTGTATTTTTGTAAATAAGCAACAGAATCTAGAGGCCTGATCAGACTCAACTTTCTTTTCTTTGGTAAGATGATAAGTCACACTACTGATACATTCGTTCATAAAAACACACGTCCAGCCTGGATTTCAATACCAGCTTCATTAACACACTGGGGGCTGCCAAGCAGTGATGCTCTAATTTTACTATTTCTTCCTCATTTATTAGTCTGAATTATTTCAGACAGAGATGGGACTACTTGTCTACTCTGCTTGATTATTTCCCTATATTCTCTTTCAAAAGAATAAATTGGTCCTCTAGCATCCTCTGGGAGGAGCAGCGTGTTTATTGTAAAGATCACTATGAACTCCTAGATGAAAACACAATGAACATGTTTCACTCCTCTGCAATTTTATTATTCTTTTTGATGTACATGTTGTCTCAATTTAGCTTGTGACAGCTTACCACCGTCTTTTGCCACAGTCTCTTCGATCATTTCGGTTGTTTGAAACTTGTTCTCTAGTGAATTCATCTAGTGAGTTTGGATAGTATGCTGGAAATCGGGACTGTGATGTTGACTGTCTGGATTTTAGTTTTTTGCTTCAGAGAATGCTGAGTTTTGTTCTGCCAGGTGGTTGATTGATTAGTGAATCAGCTCAACTCTTCCAAACTTGTTTTTAAGATTCTAATGAATCTAGAGCAGAGGTTGGTCAACTTTTCCTCTGTAGTAAATATTTCAGTCTTTGTGGGTCACATAGGGTCCCAGTTGCATATATTTTTCATTGCTATTTAAATATATATATATATATATATATATATCACTTTCCACCCTGACCAGGGACTCAGTTGGCTGGAACATCAACCCAACACCAAAAAGTATGGTTCAATTCCTGGTCAGGGCACACACCTAGGTCGCAGGTTTAATTCCCAGCTGGGGTGTATAAGAAACAGTCAATCAATGTTTCTCTCTACCCTCTCCTCTCTCTCTAAAATCAATGGGCATATGCACTTTCAAAATGTAAAAATCATTCTTCACTCACGGGTTGCACGGTAACAGGCCAAAGGCCCGGATCTGGCCCAGGGACGGTAGTTCACCAACCCCGGGTGGAGAGTAAACTAGAGCTGAGGCAGATCACTCCAAAGGTGCGGCCTGTCAGCTGTATCTGTCCACGCCCGGAGCCTCCTGTCTGACTGTGCAACTTCCACCAGCTCTCCAGCTCACAGCCTGCCACCGTCCTCTGTACGGCCTCAAAAACCTCACCCTGCATGTGTGCAGCTTCGTTATTTGGCTAAGCGACTGGGGACCCCCGTGAAGCTCTCCGGAGCCCCTTCCCTGGGAGGCTCCCTTCTGTCCTTGCCCTGCGAAAGCCCTGCTCATTAGCAGCTCTCTCCACTCTGTCCCTGCCCCCTAAGCCCAGGGAGACCAGGTGCTCTGCTCGGGCTCCACTTCCCCACACGGTGCCATAGAAACTGTCCCCAGGCAGAAAGCTAGGGGCACTGTAGGGCTCCTCCATGAACCCCCTTCTCCCAGGGATGGGAGTCCTAAACTAACCGCTGTCTCCCATCTGCCTCCCTTACTTTGTGCAGCATCATAATTTGTCAGTGGTAATAGGAATGTTGACCTATTACCCATCAGGGTGGGGAGCAGAATGCTCTAAGAAGACTTTTAAAATAATGAGTTCTGGGCCCCGGCTGGTGGCGCAGTGGATAAGGCACCGGCCTGCGAACCCAAAGGTCGCTGGTTCGATTCCCAGCCAGGGCACATAACCAGGTTGCAAACCAGGTCTCCAGCCAGGTCTCCAGCCAGGTCTGTGGCTGGAGGCAGGTGAAAGGCAACCACACACTGATGTCTCTCTCCCTTCCCCTCTCTCTGGAAATAATAAATAAAATCTTTTAAAGTAATGAGTTCCTTCAATTTCTTGAAAAGATTTATTTGTTTACTCACTTATTCACTCACTTACTTACTTATCCTCACCTGAGGACATGCGTATTGATTTCCGAGAGAGGGGAAAGGAGGGAAGACAAAGGGAAGAGAAACATGGATGTGAGAGAGAAACACTGATCCGTTGCCTCTCTCATATGCCGGGACCAGGGATCAAACCCACAACCTCAGCATGTGCCCCAAACCAGAATGGAGCCCGCAGTCTTTGGGTTTACAGGGCAAACGCTCCCACCAACTGAGCCACACTGTAGAGCACTTCTTTCCACTTTTGACAGTTGCATTGGTGAGAAATACACAAGGAGGTGATAAAAAATGTAAAGGCAATGTTTTCAGCCACACAACTTTGTAACTGAAATATATTTAAAGAATTAAACACTGGCCGCAGCTGGAACAAAAACGTTCAAAAGTTTCCCTGACCAGTGAGGCTCAGCGGCTGGGGCACCATCCCGCAAAGCTAAGGGTTGCCTGTTTCATACCCAGTCAGCACACACGCCTGGGTTGCGGGTTTGTTCCTAGGCTGGGTCACCTGTGGGAAGCAACTGACTGATGTTTCCCTCTTACATCAATGTTCCTCTCCCTCCCTTTCCCTTTCTCTAAAAATAAAATGAAACAAAACAAAACCACTTCGGTACATTCCATGGGCCCTGGGTCCTCCTGCGGCAGATTTGAATCAGGGTATCATGACACCACATGAGCACTAGACGTTGCTTCCTGGGCCTGTGCCCTTCAAGGACCCTGGGCTACAGGAATCCCCAAGCCACCTGAAGCCACCTGCTGGGACATCAGTGCTCCATGGCAGCCAAGTGGGGAAGATCTGGCGGGACCAGCTCTCCACTAATGGCTACTTTGGTGTTTAAGCCACCCAGCGTGGGGCGCTTCTTACAGCAGCCGTAGGAAACCGATGCGCTGCCGAACCAGTTGTTATTGGAATCGGGATTCACGAAACTTACGTACCGTTTTAGTACAACAGAACGTCTTCGTAATGTTGAATATTCTTGGCTGTTGTTTCATTTTTTAAAAAGTCATGTTTCAGGATTGTAGAGCTTCAGAGTTCTCATTTTCCTATAGGTTGATAATACTTCTTGTTAATTTTAGGACTAGGTAGTTTGCAGTCTTTCTAACTATTTTAGGGAAGAGATCTCTTTTATAACAGAGGAGGCCGCCCCAGCAGCTTCCTTCCTGTCCCCGCTCGCTCCACGGCAGACAGCGCACAGCTGGGAAGACGGCAGCAAGCAGGTGGGTACAGCCTGCGTTTTATATCACATCGTGGGGAAGGGTGTACCCACGGGGCAGCACAGAGACAGAATAGTTCAAAGTTGTAGAGGTCACACTTTGATTTTAGGGCTCTCTGTGATGCTACAGGAATCAGTACAGTGTGGTATTCACCAAAGGGAGACACAGATCATTGGAATAGAAGTGCATGCCCGGAAATTCTTCCACGCAGATATGACGGGTTGTACTCTGACAAACCTGCAATGGTCATTCAGTACAGAAGGAGGATCTTGCAAAAATGAACAAACAAACAAATGGTGCTAGAAAAACTGAATGTCTGTATGCCGAAGGATATAAACCTCAAGGTAAATGGGACATTATATGCAAAAACTAACTAAACAACTCTTAAAAAAATAACAGAAAATGTTCACAACCTTGGGTTAGACAAAGAGTTCTTCACCACAACATCAAAAGCATGATCCTTAAAAAAAAAAACCAAAAACATTAATTCATTGGAAAAGAAACAATTGATACATAAACTTAGATTCTGAGGAAGATGATGTTAAAAAAGTGAAAAGAGCACAGATTTGAAGCAAATACTTTCAGACCACATATTTGATAAGTGACTTGTACTGAGAATACATAAAAATTCTCAAAGCTAACACCTGAGTATAAAAATTGGATAAAGCCATAGGTAACAACAACACAGATGTTGGTGATTCTGAAAGTATGCAAATTAAAGGCACAGTGCCACAGTGCCACTGTACACACTATTAGCATGACAAAGCATACTAAACTCACCATGTCCGGGAAAGGAAACAGAGCAATTGGAATTGTCACATGTTGCTAGTAAAAATGCAGAATGGCGCAACCACTGATTAGCTGTCTCGGCAATGTTTTACAAAATTAAAGTAGCCTTTACGTACGACCCAGAAATCCTAGTCAAAGGGATGGAATCAAGAGAAGTGAAAATTTGTGTTCAAGGCCCTGGCTGGTGGCACAGTGGATAAGGTGCCAGCCTGCAAACCCGAAGGTCACTGGTTCAATTACCAGCCACGGCACATAACCAGGCTGCAAGCCAGGTCTCCAGCCAGGTCGGTAGCTGGAGGCAGGTGAAAGGCAACCATACAGTGCTGTTTCTCTCCCTTTCTGCCTCTCTCCCTTCTCCTCTAAAAATAAAAAATAAAATCTTTTAAAAACATATCCACACAAAAACCTATATATATATATATATATATATATGTCTATAGAAGCCTTATTCATCTACACCCAAACATGGAATAATGCAGTGTTTTATTGAGTGAAGGGACAAATGCCTAGCAATCAAAAGCAACATAATTATTCCAGCACATGAGTCTCATCCTATTCAATAACGGAGTCTCCAGAGAATCCGTATCACATGAGTCCTTCTAGGTGATGATCTAGAAGAGGACAAACTATAGGGATAGAAGAAAAATCATTTGTTTCCGAGGGTTAGTAGAAAGGTCCAAGTCTGGCTAGAAAGGGGCAACATAGGAGAATTATTTTGGATCAAATTGTCCATATCCTGTTGGTCATGGGGGTGGTGATGTCAACCCATGCACATGTGAAAACTCATTTAACAACTGTTGAATTTCTGACCTGGGTTACTCAGTACATGGCCATACCAGTTGTTGAGATGGACAAGGGCTGGGAGGACCAGAATTGGGTGTGGAAGGAAGAATTCTGCGTTGGGTGTAGACAATGGGAGATGCCTACCAAACACCCAAAAAACAGACGGTGACTGTGCAGGGGGGTCAGAGAGGCCAGAGCCCAAGGAAGAGGCTGGATTAGAGCTAGGATTTCAGGAGGTGGGCCCAGTTCAGATCACAGTAGCAGGAGAACGTGGATAAGGAGGAAGACTTGGGACTCAGCTCTAGAACATCCTGCCCTTTAGGAGAAAAAGTCAGCAGAGAGACCAAGAGGGGGCAGTCGGTGAAGTAGGGGCACCTACTGTAAGGCTCCTGAGCTGGAAACCGGAGTCTAAGACTTGACCACTAACTTAACAATGTGATGATCATGGGGACCCAGGAAGAGTCCTGGGGTGTCCAGACAGTGTTGCGGGGACCCCATGCACTGCTGCTGGGACCTGCATTGGCATCCCCTTGGGAAGGAAGTGGTGTCCACCAGGGACAAGATGGGTGGGGGAGGCCCGGTGCTTAGGGGACCCAGAGCACTCCATGAAGGCAGGACAAGCTTCAGGGCGAGGCACAGCAATCTGGGGGGTGGACGACAGGAACAGACTTGCTGGGCTCCCCAAATAGGGGGCACTGAGGTGCAAGTTTGTTTACTGGGCTACTAAAGGGAACAATGATTCTGTGTGGCTGGCAGACTTAGGAAACCAAGAGAGTTATATTTATAGAGAAAAAAGAGGTATCTTCTTTTCAAGGAACAAGCTAAATATAACAGGTTCAGAATACCATGTGACCAGTCCTCGTTTTAATTAACTCTGAGAATTCAGCACATTTCTAAAAAGATAGACTTTTCTTCTGATCACACTGAACCCATTTTTAAATACTTATCTCACATTTCCCCCCCAAGAGTGAGTTATATCAAGGGCCCTAAGACCTACAAAAAATTTTTGTCAAATAGTCTTTTTTTATTTTTAAATTCATTTGCCAAGAACCCAACTGTTTAAAACAGTAGTTCTCCCAGCTTTCGGTAACTCGATGAAAATATTTTATTTCAAGTGTCTCTCTACTAAAACCATACAGGACGTTCTATTTCTTTTCTACAAACAAAGACAAAGTATACAAAACCCCAGGATGAGTCCTGGCCCATGGAGCTCAGGTGGGTGGAGTGTTGTCCCATAACAGAAAGGTTGTGGGTTCAATACCCAGTCCAGGCGCATAAGGAGACAACCAACTGTTGCTTCTCTCCGTCCTTGATGTTTCTCTCTCTCCCTTCCCCTTCTCTCTGAAGAAATGAGGAAGTATCTTGGGGTGGGGTTTAAAAAAGTAGCAGTAGAATGAAAATGTGAACAGCCACCATTTATAAGCTGATCATATATGATTGTTACATGTACACCACTCCAAGCCGGCAAGCAAGGTCTTCCCCCATCCTCTCCTGGGGGAGGAACACAAAGGCTGGCAGACAGCCGCCATCTCTAACAGGGAAGGACACACTGGTGTGAAGGTCACCAGGGAGGAGTGGCACACATGGGAGCCAAGGGACACCACTGCTGCCATCCCTGACAAGAGAGACTTCGCTCAGCAGTGTGTGCGGGCAAACAAACTGCCCTTCAGTGAGTGTGCAAACAAACAGAACCAGAAGAATGAAAACAGAAGGTCCCTTTAGTCCTTCACAGAACCTGAGATCCTAATCAGAATATAAATCCAATACCAGGAGGACCCGGGGTGCTGCTAATCGGACAGGTGACGATTACCAGGGCCTAGAGACAGAACGGAGGAAACCAATTACAAAGTGAGAATTAGGCTTTCACCGAGGCCCACCTGACACGTATTTGGACACTGCAAGGAACAGCAGACACGAGTGAAAATAACAGCAGCAGGACTGGGGGA
Source organism: Noctilio leporinus (assembly GCA_004026585.1). Taxonomy (NCBI): domain Eukaryota; kingdom Metazoa; phylum Chordata; class Mammalia; order Chiroptera; family Noctilionidae; genus Noctilio; species Noctilio leporinus. Next base: position 87,377 of record PVIW01001241.1, read on the forward strand.
CGCATGCAATCGCCGCAGGAATTCTGAGGAGGAGGAAGGAGACAGGAGACAAATCACAATGAGGGAGACCTGGAGGCGGCTGAGGGCTTTTCCCCTTAGCTCTAGAAACCAGTGTGTCTCCTCCTGAAGGAACACCAACCAGAAGTTTAGAATTAAGTCCCTTTTCACTTCCGTGATGTTCCTCTGTTAATTTCAAATTTAAAAAAAAAAAAAAAAAAGTTGTTTAAAACATACATTGTGTAGCTCATGTCTTTTACCATTATACACATCGAGGGATTTCTGGATTGATGGCCGCATAATGTAAAATGCCTCTCATTCTGTCAATACATGGCCTTTGTTGATATAATTTTCTGTATTGCTTGGTGCCTAAGGAATGCATGTTTCTTTCTTTAAAAATAGAATCATTACTGTAAAAGAAAGAATACTCCCCCAGTGTTCCTTCAATAAATACCTATACTGAACAGCACGTTAAACAGTGAGAGATAAACCAGACCAAGACTTCACCCAGCAGTGGGTAAACTCACGAAAGGCTGCAGATCCAAGATGCCAAAGGTCAATCCAAATGACCCCAGCCAAGGGCCGGGACAGTGTCTGCAGTCTCCACATGTATGCGGACAGCACGCGTACCTGCTTACAATATTAAAATGAAAGCATAAAGCCAAAGCTTAGGAAGGGGGCAGGGACGGGGAAGAGAAGAAATAGCAGCAAAGGGGCAAGGATGACAACTAGAATTCCTCAAAAATACTCTACGGTGTGGATTTGACCTTGTAGCAACAAATGCTCTAAGTAATCACGAAACAAAATGAAATCAAAGCTTAAAAATAAATCTTAAAAACCACAAGCACAATGAAATCAACTGGTACACTCAGTTGGTGCCCTTCACCACAGACGGTGGTTTTAAATAATCACACTGTGTCCCTAACGGTCTGTATCCTAAGGGTTAACGGAGGGACCTGTGAGCGCTAACAGCCCCCTCATGGGGTCCAGCAAGGACAAGAGACAGAGACTTACGAGACACAACAATTGAAGGCAGAGGTGGGAGAGAGAGGGGGGAGAGGGGGCGAGAGAGAGAAACACAGACACTTAAGAGAAGTCTTAACGGAGGATGTTTGATGATCTAGCAAATTACAGGTATTTATTACACGGTGATAATGGCATGGTGACTACAACATTTAAAAGAAAGAATCTTTCCTTTCGGAGATATCAGCTTGAGTATTTTGAAATAGGATGATATGATGCCTCAGGCGGTCTGCTTGGATAATTTGGGGAAGCAGTGGGGCTGGGGTCCTGGTGAGACAAGAGCAGCTGGGAGTTATACTCAGTGGTAGCCGAGTGATGGGCACCTAAAGGTTCAATGCTTTATTTTCTTTACCTTTGCAAATGTGTCAAGTGTCCACAATGAAAAGTTTTAAAAATTTCCTATGTTTTGGAAACCTCCATTCTTTCATCCTTCTTGTTGTTTCTTGGTTTGTTTGTTCTTTTTTAGTCCCTTCATGTTTTTGTTTTTTTTTCATTGTATGGTTGCCTTTCCCCGGGCCTGCAACCTGGTTATGTGCCCTGGCTGAGAATCGAACCAGAGACCTTTGGGTTTGCAGGCCGGCACCTTATCTACTGAGCCACCAGCCAGGGCCAGTCCCTTCATGTTTAACAGGACATGTGAGCCTAAGTCATAAGGCAAATTCACACTGTATCAAAGGCCAGCCATGTAGCAGAACTGAATGAAAGCTAGTCATGGTTTACATTTATGCAAATATAAACCAAAGAAATATGTAAGTATAATTCAGCCAAATTACTGAAAATATCTTATTAAACACAGACTCAAGCTATAATTGCAAATGATGCTTTAACGGACAAATAAAAAAATTGAGCATTTTGGTTTGATCATCACACAAAATAGCAATGTTAGAATGAAACTAATCTATGCCCAAGTGTACATATCCCTCAATTATTGCCAAACTCAAATATTGGGTAGAATGGAGACATTCTGAGCAACATTCATAAAACTAGTTATTAACATATGTAATGTTTAATTTGTGGGACCACAGATGTTATGCTCTCAGCTATTCCTAAAACTTTGCTGACATATCCTATCTATTGTTCCATTAAAAAAAACCCAACAGTAATCAGATTAGGTTAATCATAAAATCACAGGCAAAATATTGCTCCGTTTAAAACACCCTGGTAAAGAGGATCATTGAAAATGAAGAAATATTTCCATAAAAATAGTCAGGGGCAGACTTGAAAGCATTAAGAAACTAGATCTGTAAACCCTTGAGATTTACATCCAAAGACAATCAAATTTAAATCCACCATGTATGCGAAATGGAACAAGACTCTCCCATTAAGATGATCCTAACTGCTGGCTTGTTAAAACGTTCATGCGTTAGACAAACCAGCAGAAAATTCAATATTACATAATTCCGGTAATGTTCCTACCCCCCAAAACATGGGGTTTGACCACAAAACAGTGGATGCTACGGGCCCGGGCGCAGTTTATTTTACTGCTTCAGTAGTCAACCCACCCAAAGAGGCAGAAAGCGTCACAGCAGCCAAGTGCAGGAAAGCCACGTGTGACTTGGATGAGATGCAGGGAAGCATTTCCATCCTGAACCCCCAGAAAAGGCATAAAGTGAAGGGCAGATGAATAAACTGGTGACGTGACCACACCAGAAACTGCGGTGTGATGATGCGTGTCGCGGGGGGGCCTTTCCCACTGTGCCCCGTGAGTCATTTTCATGCAGCGAAATTCTCCTGAAAATGGATGCTCGCTGAGTTTACTGAACGGCACCCTCCCAGCCTTGGGTCTTGCTGTTGACAAATGACTCCTGAGCGGAGGTGTGAATTTTCCTCGTTTCTTGACAGCTGTTCATACGTTGATGGCGAAATCCCAGCCGCACACTTAGAGGAATAATCAATCACGTTGCATAGGTTGCCTTCAGCGCAAAGATGCAAACCGGTAACGTTTAGTAGGTGGAAACCAGCATCTGCAGACGGAACGTTCTCTCTCTCCACGGACACCCGCTGCCCTGCAGCCCGTTCCTCTACAAAACTGGTCCCGAAGAGAAGCCCATTTGCTAGAAATCTCATGTAAGATTAAAACCTAAAGTTGTACTGTATGCCACCTGAAATACCTACCACCACCACCCCTTTTTAAGCTTTGCAAAGGAAGAATACCCCATATTTCTACAACTGCTCTGTATTCTCTAGCAGTTACAGAGCCCTACGCAGTGGTGATGGAGAAGCTCTCACTGCTGTGGGGATACGGAAGACATTTGAAAATAGCAATATAGCCACCTGGTTCCTCCCTCTCAAACGAACGGAAATGTGAGGCTGTGTGAGGTTTTCCACACCAGCAACAATTAGCACACAAAAGGCATCCTTTTCATTCTGGAAATTGGAAAGGCTTTAGAAACTCCGTGCCAGGAACCCTGAACAGAGAACAAAAGCATGTTTTTGTTACACCGCGCAGGTATTCCAAATTCTATTCTCTCAGCTTTCCCGGGTTTTCACGTTAGGGACAGTGGAGAGCGAGCCTGAACCAGGTCACTACTTGAAAGCACCAACTAGTTACCTTGAATCAGAAGCTCAGCCAGCCCCAGTTTCTCCTGCAGCCACCTAAGGCTGTTCAGATCAAATGAACTGTCAGGTTGCTGAGTGACTCCCCAGCTATCCAGGGTAATCACCGATAACCAATGATTTAATCAATCAATCGTGCCTATAGAATGAAAGCTTCATTAAAACCCTAACCACAGGGGTCTGGAGAGCATCCAGGTTGCGGAACACGTGCACTTGGAGAGAAGTCCAGGGGGTGGGCATCAATGCCCTTGTTTCCCTGATTGGTGCATTCATTGGTTGATTCTTGTATGTGCCCCGACTGGGGGTGGAGCCCGAAACCTTGTCCTACGGCTGTTACTGGACAAGGGGCCTGGCTCTGAGCAGGCCAGCCTGAGGCCAGTGCTAGTGCATGGGTTCCTGACGTCACAAAAGGAGCCCAGGTGACAATGAGGGTACTTTATTAAAAGCTGGGGACAGTGAAACAAGGCAGGGCTTAGCATAGAAGCAGCAACAGGAGAGCCCAGGCAGGGCTGCCTGAGCTCACTGGGCAGTCAGAGAAAAGGGGGTCAGCCTTTTCAGATAAACTGCCACTGCCCGTTGCCTGAGAGTTTAGGAAACACTGCTCGTGGGGAAAGAAGTGGGGGAAGGAGAGGGGAAGGAATGGTGTGGGCTGCTCCCCAGAGGGATAGCCTTCAGCCCGGGGACACCTGCACCCAGCCATCAATTGCTCGGCCGTTGTGCTCAGCTACCTGTTTCCCTATTCCACTTGCCAAAAACCATTCCTCAATTCTTAACCAATCCAACTTTTCAGCCAGGTCTGAGTTATATCTTTTTAAATCAAGTAGTGATGCAGCAAGTAACCTGAGTTCTGTGAGCAATCTAGCAACTTAGTGAACTCAAGGAGGGGTGCCAGGAACCCCTAATGTGTGACCAAATTGCACACAAGCTGGGAACCCACTACTTGCAATGGGAGGTCGGTTTTGCGGGACTGAGTGCGTGACCTGTGGGTCTGCACTAACTCCCAGGTGGTGTTAGAATGGGTCTGAACTGCAGGGCACCAGGGCTGTCCAGAGAGGTGGGCTGGCTGTGTGGGAAACCCCCATACACATTTGGTGACCAGAAGAACTGGGAGCAGAGAGAAACAGAAGTTTTCCTCTATCATGTAGAAATATTGACTGGTGTGAATATATACAGGTGTTAGTATACATACATGTATTTCCATGTGTTGTCAGCTCAGAGCCCCTACAAGACCGGACCCCCAGAAGCAACAAGCATACCTCATATCCCGATTTTGGTTTCTAGCACCATTCCCCCAAAAAAGGGCTTATTGGAGAAACAGCTGATTCTAGGGCTGGGGCAGGAAATATGTAAGATGATCCCAGACCATTTTGTAGTAACCAGAAAGTAAGGAACTGAACAGCCATAACCTCACAATATTGTGCATGTGACGAGACCCAGGGGCAAATCAGAACGTTAGCAACATAATAAGATGATGTTGGGGCCCTGCCTGGTGGCACAGTGGATAAGGCACTGGCCTGCAAACCCAAAAGTCGCTGGTTCGATTCCCAGCCAGGACACATAACTAGGTTGCAATCCAGGTCTCCAGCCAGGTCCGTAGCTGAAGGTAGGTGAAAGGCAACCATACAGTGATGTCTCTCTCCCTCTCTGCCTCTCTCTCTTCCCCTTTCTCTAAAAATAATAAATAAAATCTTTTAAAGTGATGTTGGGCTGTGACCCAGAGTGCAGAAGAAATGTTCATGTGTTCATGGGAATATAAATAAATGATCGAATAAACAAATACCTGAGCGAGAAGAGACAAGCCTCCTAGGCAGAAGAAATACAAATCATTTATGTAGCTAGTCTGCCTTCAGGGGAACATAACTCCCCTTCCTTTAAGAGTGGGCAGCATGTGACAAAGGGGACAATATAAAAATGGGAAAAGGAAAGGGTAGCTTTATAGAGAACCTGACGGTGACATTGGGTTGACAGTGTGTGCCCTTGATGTCATGTGATGAACGAGAATGGTGCTTTCCTTTCAAAACCACGATTCCCCTCTACTTGTGAGAAAACATCAGATAGTCCCAGGAGAGGGTCATCTGGTCAGCTGCCCAGAACTCCACAAAATGGTCAAGGCCACTAAAAACCAGGCCAGCTCTGGCTCGTGTGGCTCAGTGGGCAGAGTGCCAGCCTGTGAACCGAAGGGTCACTGGTTCGATTCCCAGTCAGGGAGCATGTCTGGGTTTTGAGCCAGGTTCCCAGTTGGGGGCATGCGAAAGGCAACCATACATGGATGTTTCTCTCCCTCTTTCTCACTCTCTTCCCCTCTCTCTGAAAGTAAATAAAGAAAATCTTTTAAAAGTGGATGAGTCTCCCTCCCTACGTACATCTGACATAACTAGAGGGTTCCCTTGTGACATCTCAATGTGTCTCCTGAATGGGGCACACGAAATGTAAACGTTGGTGCACCTCCACTGGTCAATGATAGCATGATCGTGCACATGCCAAGAGCAGACTGAGCTGCCAATGTGGGGAAACCTCCTCCCTCCAGGTCCCATCTCCCCATGCTCACAAGGCAGCAAATAAAAGCACCAGAGCCTGGAGACCCCCATGGCCAACAGTCCTGGCTCCTGAGGAGAAAGGAAGAGGCCTGAGACACCAAGAATCAATCTTTGCAGCCATTCATTTCCATGTGCAGCTGGGGTCTTCACACTGGGGAAAATCAAAGTAACAGTGGAGACTGAAATACCTAGAACCACAACAGAATGTTCTGGAAGAGCTTCACCAACACTGTTATCCCTATTCTTTTGTAATGATTAAGGGAATGTACAAGCCTAAGTTGCACTTTTGGACAAATCTACTATAAAAATAAATATATATTAGGCCCTGGCCAGGTAGCTCCATTGATTAGAACATTGTCCCAATACATCAATGTTGTAGGTTGGATCCCTAGTCAGGGCACATACAGAAATCAACCAATGAATGAATTAATTAGTGGAACAACAAATCAATGTTCCTCTCTATCAATAAAAATAAATACGTACATACATACATATCATTCATATCTGCTTACTAAAGCATAATTAATAAATGTCAATAATTTAGGTACATGATGTGAAAATGAATACTGCTCCCAGGGGCAAAACTACTAACAATTTTTAAAAATATACCTTAATAAAAGTTACACCAATGCCAGCTAATGTAAGGTCAAAGAAAGCAGCTGGATTTCTTAGCTCATGCACAAAGAAATAAGTGAAAGTGAGCAGAAAATTCCAAATGTAAGGTGGTATAAAATTTCAGAGAACACAATTAGAGCTCGAGACTCCACTGTAATTCTGTCGCTGTAACACTAGATTTAAAATGCAAGATCTGTGGGTACCTCTAGACCACAGACACTCAATTATTTATACTGATTATTTACAGGTAGCTCCTAATGGAAGTCGACATTGAATGTTTTTAAGGGGGAAAAATAAGGAATAAATCCTCGTTTGGCTGAAGAGCTTTGAGACAGCACTGGTGGGTAGGGTTCTTTTTCAGCCTGTGATGTTGTGATGAATAATAGAAGTGGTAAGAAGCCAGCCTGCTAGCTAGCAGCCAGTCCTGTGCGATGGTGCTACACGATCTACCATGTTTAGAAACGCTAAGTAAGCATGCTGCATTTGCCTGAATACTTTAGTACTTGGATTTGAAGCGTGAGTCTTTCCAAAATACATTCTAATCAGCGCACGTGGGGCAAGGTGGGGTTCAGTTAAAAATTGGGAAGAAGATCCAGAAATGCCCCTGATGACACCTGCTGGGGGGACATGAAGAATGACATTAAAAAACAGTTGTCATCTCATAGACGTAAAGTCTGCACGTTCAATTCCTGGCTAGGGCACGTGACTAGATTGCAAATTCCATCCCTGGCCAGGATGCCTACTGATAGCCATTGATTGATTGGTGCTTCCCTCTTGCATCAGTGTTTCTCTCTCCCTCTCACTCTAGAACAGCAATGAAAAAAAAATGTCCTAAGGTGAGGATTTAAAGAAGAAGAAAGTGCCCTGGCTGGTGGCTCAGTGGATAAGGTGCCAGCCTGTGAATCCAAAGGTCGTTGGTTCGATTCCCAGCCAGGGCACATAACCAGGTTGCAAACCAGGTCTCCAGCCAGGTCTGTAGCTGGAGGCGGGTGAAAGGCAACCATACACTGATGTCTCTCTCCCTCTCTGCCTCTCTCCCTTCCCCCTCTCTCTGGAAATAATAAATAAGATCTTTAAAAAAAGAAGAAGAAAGGAAGGAAGGAAGGAAGGAAAAGAAAGGAAGGAGGGAGGGAAGGAGGCAGGAAGGAATGGCTGTCAATGTGATTCTGAGAAACCAGGAACAGCCTGGGAAAGTGGTCACAATCTGCCTTCAGAACAAAAGTAGGATGAATATCAAAAAAGCTGTGAGAAACAGAAAGTGGAATTCTAACCTCTGACCTGAGGAAAGTGGGTCCTTACAGGGGCCCGTGAGGCACCTAGGCCAGCAGGGAAGGACGGGCTGGTGTCTGTAGATTCAGCACTGTGCCTGGGGGGCCACCTGGCCAGTGCCAGCCCAGGGTCCTTACAGAACCCTCACTCCCTCTGCTGACACCTCACAGGGAGGGGTGTCCGGTTTACCTGGCCTTGGGGGCAGGGCACACATGGGTAAGCAGCAGGCACATCTATTCCCCTCCCTCCTTCCTGATTTGTATTACCTCTTTCCCGATTTCCCTGATTTGATAACATTTTATCCCTTGTCTCTTATTCCCAAGGACAAGTCACCAAAATGATTAGTGTCCGTAGGTTAGCCTATGCCATGGGCTGAATCATGTCCCCCTAAACTCCTTACATTGCTGTCATGACTCCTGGGACCTCAGAATGGGTGCCCATTTGGAACCTGGGTAACTGCAGTTGGTACTGGTTGAATCACATGGGAGCAGGGTGTGTCCTGATCGAATATGTCTGGTGTCTTTTGGAAAAGGGGAAGCTAGGGCATGGTGACAGATGCGCACACAGGGAGAAGATCATGGGGACATGCAGGTAGATACTGGAGTGATGGTCTACAAACCAAGAAGCCTCAACGGTGGTCAGCAAACCAGCCAGTGTGGGGAGAACGGAGCAGATTCTTCCTCATGGCCCTCAGGCAGCCAATCCTCCCAACACCTTATGTCAGACATCCAGCCTCTGGGTCTGCAAGATGCTACATTTCAGCTCCTGAAGCCTCTCAGGTTGCGGTACCTTATCATGGCACCCTGCCCAGCCAAGGGATACAAGTGATATAACGTTGACTTGAGTTTTACAGATGTGCCAACAACTTCCCAGGAACATACTGATCCAGCTAACAAGCGGAGAAGGACACGGGGAGAGCCCGTCACGGCACGCACAGCACATCACTCATGGGAGGCCCCCAGGCCTTTAATGGAGACTTAGCGGCTCTTATAACAAGTTCAGAGGTAGAGGTACGTTCAGTGTCCCCGCAACGCATTGTGTCATCTCAAACGTGCTGCCGGGTTTTTCCAAGATGGTAAGCATTTCACACCAGTTTTCCTTCTCATATCAATTAGTCTAACAGGCATGTTTTGCCCTGGCTGGTGTGACTCAGTGGATTGAGTATGGGCTTCTGAACCCAAAGGTCATGGTTCGATTCCCAGTCAGGGCACGTGCCTGGGTTGTGGGCCATGTCCCCCATTGCGGGCATGTGAGAGGCAACTGATCCATGTATCTCTCGCACATCAATGTTTCCCTCCCTCCCTTTCTCCCTTCCTTCCATTCTCTCTAAAAATAATCTTCTAAAAAACAAATAAAAGGCTCAATGCTATAGACTCTGCTATGATGTTAAACATTTGAACAAAATTTAAATATTAAACTAGAACTTTAAGCTGAACTTTTAACTTAGTTTATTAAAGTACTTCAATGTTAGGATGTAAAAGGTATCTTTTTAAAAGATTTTATTTACTTATTTAATTTATTTATAGAGCAAAGGGAAGGAAGGGAGGAAGAGAGGGAGAGAAACATCAATGTACAGAAGATATAGATCAGTTGCCTCTCTCATGCCCCCAGCTGGGGACCTGGTCCACAACTGAGGTATGTGTCCTGATTGGGAATCGAATCCGTGACCTTTGGGTTTGCAGGCGAGCACTCAATCCACTGAGCTACACCAGGCAGGGCCAAAGGCATCTTTTGTAGTAACTTAGAGATGGTTTCTTCTCCCACTGACAAATGGAGTCTAATTCCCATCCCTTGCATGTAGGCCAGCCTTTGACTTGCTTGATCAAGAGAGTGTGACAGAAGTACAACTCTGGGACATTCAGGAGGCTGAATCACAAGAAGCCTGGCAGCTTCCATCTGAGTCTTATAGAACACACACTTTGGGAGAAGCCATATAGCAAGTTCAAATACCATGAGACTGCCATGCTGTGGGGAAGCCCAAGTAGCCACAGGGAGAGGCCACAAGTAGAGAGACAGGCAGCTTCTTATACCCAGCAGACAGGGTATAACAAAGAACCAGGATAGCCCTAGCTGGTAGCACAATGGATAAGGTGCCGGCCTGCAAACCCAAAGGTCGCTGGTTCAATTCCCAGTCAGGGCATATAACCAGGTTGCAAGCCAGGTCTCCAGCCAGGTCCATGACTGGAGGCAGATGAAAGGCAACCATACATTGATGTTTCTCTCCCTCTTTGTCTCTCTCCCTTCCTCTCTCTGGAAATAATAAATAAAATCTTAAAAAAAAAAAAAAAGAACCAGGAAACCCAACCAATAACGAGAACCAAGCCACCAAACATATAACCCAGTCCAGCTACGTCCAACCACCTGGTGAGTCTCTGGTTACCAATAAGATGTCTCCTCTGCATGCTGCCTAAACCCCTCACTCACAAAATCATGAGCAAAATTTAAAAAGGGGCCGTCATTTCATGCCACTAAATTTTGAGGTGGTTTCTTGTGCATCCACAGGTCATTGAACACCCTTCCCATAAAGTGTTTTTCTTCCCAGGCTCCAACAGAGTTAGGTGGGTTTATCTGGAAGCTATAGGGTCATGGAAGTTCCATTAAAGATGCTAAATTTTTAACAAGCAAGCGGGGCTAACACATCTTCCTATTACAAAGGACAGTGCGACCTTTGTCCAAACATATCTTACACTGTGAGGTCAGCCAGTAATACATGTGCCTCATGTTTATACATTCTCACAGCTGCCCAACGAGAAGGGAGATGAAGGCCCATTGTAAGATGGGTGTTCCTACAATGCTTACCAGCCAAGTATGATTCAACTCCAAAACAGTAGCCAGACATTTCAACAAAAATGAACTTGTGGGTCATGTATGGGCCTCAGGGCTCTGATTTCAACAAGGTGTCACATGTGCCAAAGATAATGTGGCTGAAGAGCATATGCAAAGTGGGTGCTTTGGGCTCAATTAGGGCCACTGGTCACCTACCCAGCCAATGCTCCACACAGGACAGCCCCACACAGCTGGTGGCTGTCTCCCCAACCTCTGTGTGGTTGCCTCTCCTGCCTCCCAACTGGGGACCTGACCCGCAACCCAGACATATGCCCTGACTGGGAATTGAACTGGCAACCCTTTGGTTCGAAGGCTGGCACTCAGCACACCAGCCAGGGATCCACCTGCACTTCGAGGTGCACTTATACACACAACCATGACATCTCCTTGGAGTCTCATGCCAAGCCCATGTCATCCCCACTTCCTTAGACCTGCTAAGCATCTTCCCAGGCCCCGCGGCAGGCGCATGGCAGAGCACTGAGTCAAAGCCAGGTCTACCAGATGTCACAGCCCCCAAGAAAGCCACCTAGATGGTGCCAACCAGCACCACTGCTCCAGGCGGTGCCCAAGACCTCCCATCTGTATTGTGCTTCTCATCCCGACTCCCACCCCAACCTTAGGTTGGACATTCTAGATATGTCTTCTCAGATCTTGTGGGGAAATGGCCAGAATTCTCAGATCTGCGGCTGTTCATTGGAAATACAGTTAGATTTCAGTTATCCTGTTCTTAGTGAAAATTGTTTTCAACCGTGTGAGGCGAGGGACATTAATTGGAGCCTTCAGAGGAGGGTATTCTATAGCTGTTAAAGGTAAGTTGGCTAGGGCTCCACTGAAGGAACGTACATACAAAGTGGTAAGTGAATTATAAAGCTGAGATTGACTGTGGACCATGGAAATCCTTGCCTGTTTAAAACACAATTGGAAAACAGAAAACAGAAAACAAAACAGCGAGCGAGCGAGGGAGGGAGGGAGGCGGGTCAGCGGGAGGAGGAGAGATGCCTACCTCCTTCTGTAGACTTTCCCCTGCTTTTGGTCACAGGGAAACTGGGCTGGTGGTAGAGGTAGGACTCGAACCCAGGGAGACTATGCTCACAAACACAAGGTTGTGACACTTCATAGGTACGCTAACTTTTACCTAATTGTGTCTTTGAGGCTCATGTTATCTGTCCCATGAGGGTGCGAGGGTTTCCTAAGGTGTGATGTGTGTCTGTGTGGGCATCTGTGTGGGCAGAACCAGAGATGCTGTCCCCGCCACAGTCGTGCCACCGGAACCCACAGGGATGGAGCCAGTGCTGCTGGGTGGCACCGAAGAGGCCGGCATGGGACTGCTTAGACTGAGAGGATAGCAAATGCCACAGGCCTCTGAATCTAAAGAGTATCAGGAGCGTGGCCAGGAGTTGGGTGGGACTTAGAATGGGAGGCCAGGCCAGGAAACCTGGCTCGTGTGAATTTACCACTGGAGGGGACAGTCCCCAGCCAGGGCCCTGGGCACACAGGGGACCTTGAGGCAGGGGAGCAAGTGGTTATTCCATCCCGTTACTTCCTCAAACAAACCACCCCACCCCACAGCCTTCTCATCTCATCGGGCATCCGTGAGATCGAGGTGACTCCTAGTCCAGCTGCCAGGTTAGAGCTGGGCCCTGCGGTGCCCAAGACTCCACCTCGTGTTCTCTAGATGGATGCAAATGACTGTTCTTTTCACACACACACAACGTGAGGCCGCCCTGGCTGGTGCGGCTCAGTGGAGTGAGTGCTGACCTGCCACCAAAGGGCTCCCTGTTGGATTCCCAGTCAGGGCACATGTGTGGGTTGCGGGCCACGTCCCCAGTTGGGGTGTGTGAGAGGCAACCACACATCAATGTTTCTCTCCCTCTCTTTCTCCCTCCCTTCCCCTCTCTCTAGAAATAAATAAAATTTTATTTAAAAAAAAAAAAAAAAAAAAAAAGGTCCTCCTCTGTCATGGCAAAAAGAGGGTTTTCCAAAACATCATTTTCCAAATCCAACAGCTCTGAGGAGCACAGTAAGCATTTGCCACTTCTATCATATAATGAATGACTGATTCCCAGCAAACAACACTACCCAACTCAGTTTCCAATTTTCTGCGGCGTGCACCTGGGCCTCAGGGCCTGTGTCCAGCCCTGTCCTCCATACCTGGGACCCCAGGAGCCCAGGCAGGTGGGCGTCTATGTTACTGTCCCCAATGCCTTCCTCGTCAGGATGGGCCCACTCCTGTTTCAGGAGCTCTGTCCTGAGCCCACCATCTGCAGAACCTCAGGGACGGGTGTTGCATGCCTGGCTCATTCCAACACTGACCGGGGCCTCAGTCCAGCTCCGGTGTCAATGAGAGGGGCCTGGTGGGTGTTAGGACCTTCTGAGAGGTCATGAAAGCAAAGGGGGAAACCAGGAGGAAAAATAAGAATGGGCTCGAATGCATGGGGAAGTGGAGATGAGTTCACGGGGACAGACCGGCTGTGACATGAGGGAGCCTCTCTGAGGGCCAGCCTGCCGCTCTGGGTGGTGGGGACCATCTTTGAAGTGATGGCACAAAGGGAACTGGTGCCCTGGAAACGTGCTCCGTCCTTCCTCCACCATTTGTCACATGAACGTTTCAATCATCACACCCGAACTAAATAGAGATGTAATTTACTAAATAATGTTTTAATGACAACAGCCACAGCACCCAGCCGTGCTCTAATTTCTTTGTAAGTTTGAGACAAATGACATCTTTGGACTCTGCAGAGAAAGATGTCTAATTAGGAAGATTTGCAAAATAAAGAACTGTCACTGGAAGCCACATAAACTCATCACTACAAAGTCACTCATTAACTGTGCACACGTTACCGCCTGATAATAAACCAGCGATGGAAAACACGGTCCTGGTATTTCCCCAAAATGGATTGTTACGGTTAAGGTGCCAGCACAGTGTCCAGTTTAGTCCTTCCCTAGAGTCATTGCCATGGCCACTTCTCGACCTTTATGTATGTATTTATTTTATTTATTATTCTCAGAGAGAGGGGAAGGGAGAGAGGCAGAGAGGGAGAGAAACATCAATGTATGGTTGCCTTTCACCTGCCTCCAGCTACGGACCTGGCTGGAGACCTGGCTTGCAACCTGGGTACGTGCCCTGGCTGGGGAATTGAACCAGAGACCTTTGGGTTTACAGGCTGGTGCCCTATTCATTGTGCCACCAGCCAGGGCTATGTATGTATCTTTTAAATCCTCATCCAAGAATACATTTATTGATTTTAGAGAGACAGGAAGGGTAGGGGAAGGAGAAAGAGAAACAGAGACAGACCAGACAGGGAGAGACAGAGAAACATGGGTGTGAGAGAAAAACATATATCAGTTGCCACACATTCACACTCTGGCCAGGGATCGAACCCACAACCTTTTTGGTGTATAGACGATGCTCCAACCAAGCCACCTGGCCAGGGCTCTTTACCTTCAGTTGCAGTCATAAGACCAATATTTTTTTGCCATAAGAAATTATTATTTTTAAAGATATTATTTATTTATTTTTAGAGAGAGGAAGCGAAGGAGAAAGAGAAGGAAAGAAACATTGATGTGTGAAACGTGAATCAGGTACCTCTCACCTTCACCCTGACCGGAACTAAACCTGCAACCCAGACTGTGCCCTGACCAGGAATCAAACTGGGGACCTTTCCTTTTGCAGAATGATGCGGAATGATGCCCAACCCACTGAGCTACACTGGTCAGGGCAAAAGATTCTTCTTCTTCTTTTTTTTAATTTATTCATCAGTGTATGGTTGCCTTTCACCTGCCTCCAGCTATGAACCTGGCTGGAGACCTGGCCTGCAACCTGGTTATGTGCCCTGGCTGGGAATTGAACCAGCGACCTTTGGGTTTGCAGGCCGGCACCTTATCCACTGAGCCACCAGCCAGGGTAAAAGATTCTTTTTTATTTCATTTTATTAAACACCAATTTTCCTAGCTGGGTGTCAGTCAGAATTTGAATTTGGATTAGGATAAGGTATTTAAGATGCTTGTTAAGCACTGATGTTTCACACCACTTCTCCTAAAGGGGTGCTTCTAGGTTACTGGAAGATGAAATCGAGAAGCCTGTTAAACATACACAGTTACATCCTGAAATGAACAACTGATTCCCAGCAAACAATGCTCCTCAACTCAGTTCAAATTTTCCGCTGGTGGCATCTGGGCCTTGGGGCCTGGGTCCAGCCCTGTCCTCCACAGTTGGGACCGCAGGAACACGTGGCCCAGGTAAACCACTCATTTACCCTGGCATCCTTAGCTCCTGAGACTTGCTCAGAGGTGCTGCCGGGAAAACACTGGCTGGGGGAAGGGACAAATGAGGTCCTCGGGCCAACCCCTGCATGTCTACCCGGACTCGTGCCTCTCCTGATACAAAAACCCCTTCTCAGAGACACTGAATTCAACCAGGGAAGGAAACAACATATAAAAATCCAGAGGCTGGAAAAAATACCTTCTGTAAGTTACATGGTGTAAATTAACATGTCACAGTTCAATCGTTTTCCTTCCACGTAACCGCAGACGAACCTCGAACATAGGCCACCAAGATCATTCGGCATGTTGGACAGATTTTGAGAGTTTCAGCTCAAATATTCATCAGCTGCGGTTGCAGTGAAAAAAATATCAAGCCAGAGGAGGAGCAAAGCCTGTGGGACGGGAGGATGCGTAGCAGATAAGAGCTGCTCCAAGTTTTCCCATTTGTCCCAGACGAGGGCGGTGACCACAGTGTCTGCTTCCCCGGACCTTCCCCAAAAGCTCACCAGGTTCTCACGCTTAGTCTGCAAAACTTGCTATCGCCAGGAAAGGCGTGTAAAATCCCGGAATATAAATGAAGTAAAATTTGCAGGCTTGGTTTCACGTCCACCCACTACAAACATAAAACAGGCGTCGGACTGAAACCCAGATGAACATAACGATCGAAATACACAGAACAGTTTAATCAGGAATGTGTCCAGGCTATATTGCATACAAATTAGCCCCAGGCATGAATATGTGAACGTGGGCTTTTCACTCGGTGACACTTATTTGCAGGGCATGCTGGCCGACTGGAATGTAAACTAACAATACAAATGACAACACAAATTGGAACCATCCCCAAGCGGCCAGAGAGAGGAGGAAGATGATGTTTCAGCTCCCTCAAGCAGGACAACTTACAAGAATAACACAATTAATTCACAGCCAGACCAGGGGCAGAGCATTGCACACCAGCCCAGAATAAATTAATTAGTAGGGGCTGTTTTCCATTTTCTGCAGATGCTGAGGACCGTCTTGTCCCTGACCACAGACAGGAAGTACAACACTACCAACCAAGCTATAAATGGTTGTTATTTGACACAGCTTTTCAAATTAAGAGCATTAAGTCAAGTGAAATAAACCAGTCAGGGAAAGAATCCAGTGAACAAAATGAATTAACAAGCAAAAATAGAGAAAGACTCCTAGAGATTGGGGGTGGGGGAGGTGAAGGGATTGAGCAAAAAAATGAAAAAATGAAAAAACGCATGGACATGAACAACAGTGCGGTGACTGCTGGAGGGGCAGAGGTTGGTGGGGGGCGGTGGAGGAGGTTATGCTGGGACATGTGGTGACAGGAAGACTTGACTTGGGGTGGTGAAGACACAGTATCACGTACAGATGATATGTAGTGAAATTAGGCACCTGAAACGAATACAATTTTGTCAACCAGTGTCACCCCAGCAAAGTCAATACAAAGGAAGAAAAGAGAACTTTTTCCAAACTAATTTATTCATTTTACAAAATTAGATGTGAAGATAGATGGTCTCCAGTGAATGAATGATGAAAATGAGATTTGAGTACAGTATTTTATGTTATGAGGGTAACCAACAGTGAAAGTAAAAAAGCACACAGCTGCATTAGAAGACAGTTTAGCCTTGACAGGTGTGACATTGACCCACAAAGTCAAAGGTCACTGGTTTGATTCCCAATCAGGGCACCTGCCCAAGTGATGGGTTCAATTCCTGGTCAGGGTATGTGTGAGGAGTATGTGTGAGATCGATGTTTCTCTCTCACATTGATGTTTCCTTCCCTCATTGTATCTTCCTTCCCTTCTCTCTACAAATACATAAATTTTTAAAAAAAAGAAGACAGTCTATTATCTAGCAAATAGAAGACCAGCAAATAAATTTTAAAAATGATAATACAGCCCTGGCTGGTGGCTCAGTGGATAGGCACCAGCCTGCGAACCCAAAGGTTGCTGGTTCAATTCCCAGCCAGGACACATAACTAGGTTACAAGCCAGGTCTCCAGCCAGGTCTGTAGCTGGAGGCAGGTGAAAGGCAACCACACATGGATGCCTCTCTCCCTCTCTTTCTCTTTCCCTTACCCTCTCTCTAAAAATAATAAATAAAATCTTTAAAAAGAAAGTGGTAATATAGTCATGTTACCTGGTGGCATGCACGTAACCACCAGAAAAATTAAAATAAAATTGTTAAATTTTGGCCTCTGAGGAATGGAAGTAGCAGTGGCAGGACAGAGGAAAGTGACCTGTGGCCAGCTCTCTGGGATTGGAGTTTATGCCTGATCTCCTACTGCCTTCTTTCCCCATCTAGAATACTCTGTTCACTAAACCCTTTCTTGAATGCACACTTGCCGTACATCTTCACCCAATCATGGGCTCATCTTCTGCCTTTATAATATTTTTCTGAAGCAGAAAGCATTATTAGCTTTAATATTTTTCTTGGTGGGACATCTTTTCATTAGGCTCTTTGTCGTGTTTGACTTTTTAAATTTATTTTATTTATTTATAAAAGATTTTATTGATTTTTTTTTTTTTTTTCCAGAGAGAAGGGCAGGGAGAGAGGAAGAAAGGGAGAGATGCACCAATGTATGGTTGCCTTTCACCTGCCTCCAGCTACGGACCTGGCTGGAGACCTGGCTTGCAACCTGGTTCTGTGCCCGGACTGGGAATCGAACCAGCGACTTTTGGGTTCACAAGCAGGTGCCAATCCACTGAGCCACCAGCCAGGGTGATGACTTTTCAAATTTAGATCTACCTCTAAATTAGATCTACCTCTATGGAATTCACTTTCATGTCTTGTGTGTGGCATGTTCTCTTTTTTTTTTTTTCCTTGTGCAAGGCCAGTTGGACACCTGACTTGTATTGAAGAATTGTCCATCCTGGTCCAGCCTATTTAAGTAACATCAGTTCTGCAATGAACCAAATGCCAATATACATGGGTCTGTTTCCAGGCTTGATTCCATTCCACTGATCTATTTGATTAGCCCTATACCAGTACCCACATCACTTGAAGTATTATGGCTTTATAATAAATCCCAGGGCTTGGTAGATGAGTCCTACTCGCTAGATCTACTTCAAAATTGGCTTGGCTATTCTTGGATCTTTACTCTCCTGTATGAATTTTAGGAGGACCTTATTAAGTTTTGCACAAAAAGAAAATCCCTCTGAGATTTTTACAGGAATTACATTTAGTTTATGGGTTAATTTAGAAGGAAGCCATTTTTCTCATACCCAACTTCCCTGCCAGGAATATTCTGTTTCTTCATTTAATCAGGACTTTTATGTCCCTCAATTAAGGTCTTTTTTGTATCTTTTATTACATTGAAGTTTAGCTTTTAATTAACATTTTAAATTACCAGTTTAAGTCGCTTTGTGCTACTCCGTGTAAAGGCTACTAGTTTTTATAATTTGATCATATCTAATCTTCTCATTGGTTCTAACAGTCCGTAGATTCTTCTAAATTTCTGATGGAGATAAACAGGTTATGAATAAAGATAATTATGGTTTTTATTTTCCTTTTTAATTCTACTTGTGATTTACTCTTTTCTTGGCTAATGGCACTGGCTAGGGTTGCCAGGACAAAACTGAATAGCAGTGGGAACAGCAGGCATTCCTGTATTGTTCCCAATTTAATTTCAAGCATTTGAAAAATTTAATACCGCATATGCTACAGGTTTTCTGTGCATCGAATTTGCCAGGTTAAAGGGGCTCCTTTCTACCCTCATTTTCTATAATTTGTTTTTATATTGTGAAGTTGATTGAATGCCTTTGCAACAGTCATTGAGAAAAATCATATAGCTTGTCATCTTTAATTTTTTAATATGGGGAAAAGACTGGATTTTAAGTTAATCCAATCTTTTTCCCTAAAATAAAGTGTACTGAAGTTATAATGCATTTTAATATGTGTCTAGAATCACTTTCCTGTGATTTTTTTTTTTTTTGCCCTCTATGCTCCTTAGTAAAATTAGCTTATAACTTTCTTTTTTTTCTACTTTTTTAAATCTAGTTTTGCTATTTGTTAAACCAGGTTGAGAAAATAGGTTTCTTATTCTATTACTATTTATTAAAGCTTTGCTAAAATTCACCTGTGTAAGTGTCTAATCCTGATGTCTGTCAGGGCACAGGGGGATTTTAGACTTGGTGTTAATACTTATTGCTCAAGTTTACTTTTCCATTTTTTATTACACTAAGTTTTATTTATGAAAACTAGCCATTTTACCTAATCTTTCAAACATATTTGCATAAGATTGCTACTTATATCATGTCTAAAATCCCTTCTTTACGTTATGTTCTTTTATTTCTCTATTCCTGTTCTGTTTTATCTTCATCTATAACAACAGAGGTTAATGTAAAAATTCTCAAAGAATTTTTTTTTCTGTCTTGCTTTTTAGATTTTCATTTCATTACTCTTCTTTTAAACTTGTTATTTTTTTGTGACTCAATTACAAGCAGGAATTTAAATTTAACTCTGTTGTTTCTAGAGTTTGAAATCTAAACTTTGAAAAAATGACACACACGCGCACACACAAAAGCCCTAGATAACCCCTTCCCCAAAAGAAGGGGGTATCAACCCTTATTACTATTCAGTAAGAGATAAGGAAAGTCATCAGTATTTCATTTATTCAGCCAAGTCCTGAAGATGATCCGTATGCTGATTAGACACAGAGGCTGTGTAAGATAAGTGCTAGATACTGTTCTGCGTTTTTCATGACCACCTAGAGAAGGATGAAAGTACTAGTATCATTATTCCCATTTTGTGGTGAAAATTCCCAGGAATGAAGAAGGGTACAGCTAGCAAGTGGTAGGTGCGTATAATGCAAATCGCTATTAATAGCCATGAACACATTATGAACCCTCTTGTGTCTTTAATGGAAGTTTAGTTATGCTATTAACAGTTGCCAAAGCAGACTGAGTACTGTGGTTATTAGATATATGACTTTTCTTCATGCTTATAAGATTGCATTTTAAAGTCCCTCGTTCCTTCCCTGGATGTCTGCTGCCTGCCTTTCTCACGTGGCCTCTCTCTGTCAGCCGTCCGATGTGTATCGTTAGCTCATTCATCATCTGACAGATTTACTAACTCACTCATCATTCTGCCATTTACGAGCCTGTCCTTCCGCATCATCCTCCACAGCCCAGCTGTCACTCATCCTGACATGCCAGTTGCCTGCCAACCTTTGCCAGCCCCACCGGCACGTGCGCTGGTCACTGCCATTATCTCATTTCGCAGATCATGTTATTCCTTTTTCCTTATTAACCTGCCTTTGCAGATTTCCTGGACGGTTTTCTTCTTATTCCCCTACAATCATTTGCTTCATTTGCTTATTATCACATGACATTATCCATCCCTTGTCATCTGACAGCTTTTCAGATTCCATTAGTGAAAACGCTCGAGCCTTTGAATTCTAGCTCTTGTTCCATTAGATGAAACGCTTCCAGGTTTTGCTCTGTGGTAAGTGACTTAGAATTTGCAGGAGGGTGACATTTAAATTAGCATGTATTCACTATGGCATACGAATACCTGGAATAAAATGTCCATTTCCCTTTCATAGGAAGGAAAACCCAGGATGTCAAGAGCATTTTACAAAAGATCATGGAGCAGCATTTAGAAAATATATTTGAAATGTTTCATGGATCCCCCTCCTTGCACAAAAATGGTGATAGGTTATTTCTCAGGTTATTGAAGAAGATTCTCTCTTTATTCTCCCACAAATTGGTGCACTGGCTGGTGTGTGTATTTCAGAGAAAAAGACAGAACTAAGTACTACACACAAAAGAGAACTGGTCATGAAAAAACATTCCCCCCTTCCCCTCCCAGACATGAGCTTCTGAAGGGTCCCGCCTGGCCAGGCTGCATGTCTATGCATGTATGCACATGAGCAAGTATGTGTGCACACAGTTGTGAAATGTATAGGTGTGTATGTATGTAAGCATGTGTGAGAATGTGAGAGTGATGAATATTCCAGTTTTCCTGTCAGTGATTTCTAGTGTCATACCACAGTGTTCAGAAAAAAAATGGTACGATTTCAATTTTCTTAAATTTTCAGAAACTTGCTTTATTAGCTTGCATGTGATCTATTCTGGAGGAGGTTTGATTTGTGCCTGGGAATAATGTGTGGTCTGGAGCTGTTGGGTGGAATGTTACGTACATGTGCGTTAGGTGCATTTGATCTAAGTCCATTGGATCTATGTCAGGTTTGTCTTAGTCATTATGTGTGCTGGGCCCATTTGGACCCATGTCCAATGTTTCCCCATCAATTTTCCATCTATTCATTGTTGGAAGTGCGGTACTAACAGCCCCCCACTATTATTGTATTGATGGCAATTTCTCCATTCAGTTCTGTCAAGTATTTGCTTAACATATTTAGGTGCTCCATTGTTGGATCAACTGAGCCCTCTATTTATACAATGACTTGGTCTTTTGTGACAGTTCTTGACCTAAAGTCTACTGTGTCTGATGTAAGCACAGCTATACTTTGTCTCTTTTGGCTCCTGTGTACACAAGATACCATTTTCTGTCCCATCCCTTTCAGCCTATGCTTGTCCTCAAAGCTGAAGCGAGTCACTGGTTCACCTTGCTTTATGATTTAAAGTTAGGTCTTGCTTTATTATTTATTCATCCTCTCTATGCCTTTTAATTGGAAATTTTTATCTATTTACATTTTGAGTAATTATCAATAGGTAAAAACTTACTAATGACATCTTATTAGTTGTTGTTTTGGCTGTTTTTGTTTGTTTTTGTTCTTAGTTCTTTGCTCTTTTCTTTCTCCCTAGCTGTCTTCCTTTGTTCCTTTGTAAATTTTTTATTTTTCACAATGGGATGCCTGGAGTCTCTCCCATTTGCTTTTGTGTCTCTAATGTGGGTTTTTGCTTTGTGGTTACTATGAGGCCCACATAAAACATCTTACAGGTATAACAGTCTTTTTTAAGCTTAATTTTAATCACACACATCTCTCTCTCCTTTCGCTCCCCCTCCCAACATTTTGTTTTTTGATGTTCCAAGATACAGCTTCAGTATTGTGAATCCATAACAAATTGTTGTAGCTATGATTATTTTTAATATTGGTGCCCTTCAACTTCTATACTAGAGTTAAATAATTAACACACCACCATTATTATAGTATTGGATTATTCTGAATTTGACATTACACTTATTTCTGCCAATGTGTTGTTTCTTTTCCTATGTTTCATGTTGCTAATTATTGTTATTTCATTACAGCTTGATGAATTTTTCAGCTTTTCTTATAAGGCAGGTCTAGTGGTGCTAAACTTCCTCAGCTTTTGTTGTCTAAGAAAATCTTCGTATTTCATTTATTTCGGAAGGACAACGTTGGCTGGTAAAGTATTTTTGGTTGGCGGTTTATTTTCTTCCAGCCCTTTGAATATATCATCCCACTGTCTCCTGGTTTACATGGTGTCTGCTGAGAAATCTGCTTATTGTCTTACAGAGATTTCCTTGTATATGAGAATTTTTTCTCTCGCTGCTCTATACCTTTGATTTTATTGGTTTTATTTTATTTTTATTTTTTTGAGAGAGAGAGAGAGAAAAGGGAGGGAGAATGAGAAGGAAGGAAACATCAATGTGAGAGAGAAAGATCGATCAGTTGCCTCTTGCGCACACCCTGACCAGGGACCTGGCCTGCAGCCCAGCCACGTGCTTTGACCGGAAATCGAACCAGTGACCTTTCACTTTGCAGAACAACGCCCAACCCACTGAGGCATGCCAGTTATGGCTCTATAATGTATATCTATTACAGAACAGGGGAAGGGTGGGTAGAAACATCAAGACCTGTGTCATGTAAGAAAGGCAGACCATTTCACACTTACACCTGAAGTCAGTCTGCAAATAATCAGTGTAACTGATTTTAAACATTTCTATAAGTCATTAGATCATACTGTTTACATAGTACTATCTTAAATCAATTTTAATCAATTTTCCTATCAATCATTAATCAAAGTGAATACAGTAAAACAATCAAATTTGCATCTTCTTTCCATTCCCAATCAGAATTTTTTTATTTTAATAAAAACTAGAACCTATGACAATTTGACTTAGTACACAGAATCAGGGTAAAATATAGATGCTCCAATATTACCTTTTTTTTTTCTTGTCAAGACTTTATTCATTATTTTTAGAGAGGAGGGCAGGGAGGGAGGAAGAAAGGGAGAGAAGCATCAATGTATGGTTGCCTTTCACCTGCCTCCAGCCACAGACCTGGCCGGAGACCTGGTTATGTGCCCTGGCTGGGAATCGAACCAGGGGCCTTTGGGTTTGCAGACCAGTGCCAATCTACTGAACCACCAGCCAGGGCCCAATATTACCATTTCTTATTGCACCGCATAAAAGTATTCAGAGAGCAAAGACAAGGTCCATGAGTAATATTCTCCATTAAAAGAGGTTAGACATTGGAAAGAAAAATCTGATAACTAATAGCCTATAAGTTACAATTTTAAAAACCTGGACAAGTACAGACGGCTCCTCGGAATAGCATATTAAATTTGCTTTCAATTAGTACAGTTCAGCATTTTAGTCATATGACTTGTATGCTGGGTAATACTTTTAAAATTAACTGTGCCACAGACAGACATATCACATACTTCTCAGCCATAATAATTTTTCTAGTGCTATATCTTTATAAAAGTAATTGCCTTCTTTCTGAAAGAATACTCATTTTGAATCTAGAGACACTTCATTTATTACTTTTCTTATATTAGCGCTACCTCAGCATATTAGATCTTTTTTTCCTTAACGACTTTTTTCTATTAGGAGAACATGAAGGCTCCAGGGCAAAGGAAGTGCATTAGGAAGAGAGGCGTGTTAGGGGAGGCAGAGATTTCTAAAGTGGATGTAAGACAACTCCTGTCAAGAACAGACTTACACAGGAGAGCCTCCACTTCCTCTGAACTACAGATGCTTTTGACGTATCCTTACAAACAATAGGCTATGAGATTTTTGAGACACATCATTAATAAAGGGGGTGAAATTGCCAATGTAGCAAAACATACACTAAGTATATCACTGGTCATCATCTCCTACTCTCAGCTCCTCCTCCCTGGTCCAAGTCAGCCAACCAGGACACCCTGCTTAAACCAGGAGAGAAAAGGGCCTTTTTTCTTTTTTTTTTTTAATCCTCACCTGAGAATATGTTTCTAGATTTGAGAGAGGGAGAAAGGGAGAGATGGAGAATCACAGACATGAGAGAGAAACATCAATCAGTAGCCTCCCAAACATGCCTTGACTGGAGACCAAACCTGCAACTTAGGCATGTACCCTGACTGGGAATCGAACCCACGACGCTTCTGTTTCCGGGACAGCACTCCAACCCACCAAGCCACACCAGCCAGGGCTCCATGTACTGTACACTCTACTTTCTTGTCCTCTTCCCCACTTAATGAATGAAGCCTTCATCTCCAATCTGCTCAAGTAAAACATACTCTCTTGAAAAAAGACCATGTCTGTGACTATAAAAAACTTCCAAAGTAAATTTATAATGCATTTTCCAAATAAATAATGATGTTGAATGCATTTACATGAAATATATTGGCCTTTAACTCACCTGTATTTTTAAATAGCATATTAAAGTTCTATTTAAGCTCAATTCATGGGCTTGAAAGAAAGCCCTGTAGGGTTCCTACTACTTATATTAAAGGTTAAAGTGATTCATACGTTCCCCCCAACACACACACATACAAAATATGGCCAAAGAGATGGCTCTGTAGTGAGACCAGGGCTGAATTTCTGATGGCATAGCAGGAAGCATATCTGTGTGCACAAAAATTCAGAGACACTTTTAAGAAGAAGTTAATGTATGCAGCATATGACTTGAAGCTTCCTCACATTGGAAACTGATCAGCATAGCAATGAAGAGAGAAAGAAAACCAGCCCTAAGCCAGACCCAAGTTCATTTGCCAGACAGGTCCGGCTTCTGAGCATCTGCATCTTTCATTAAAAACTGCAGTTGAGAAAAACAGAAATAACAGCACTCGAGCGGAATGGAAAAGCAATCAAAGCCATTTCTTTTTTCCTCTGTTGTCTGTAGGTTTCCCATCAAGCTGACTCTATGATAAGAATCAGGCCTGGTTTCTGCAGATGGGGGTCTTATTCCCACCACGCCTGGGTCGGCTCCCATGAACTGAGCTGCAGAGATGGGGAATGTTCCCTTGGGTGAACATTCACCCAAGGGGGTATCCCTAGAACTAACCCCCTGGGCCCCTCAGAATGCTCCTTGCCCTGTAAGAGCAACCCAGAAGAAGTTAACGAATGCAGCATACAATTTGAAGCTTCCTCACATTGGAAACTGGAATGAATTCAAAACTCTAGAAGCAAGCCCCCTTGTTTGAGGAAACAAGATAGAAAAAAAAAAAAATCTTCCATTTGGCTCCTTCTGATGAACAAGGAAACCATAAAATAATGAATTGGACATAAAAGTATTTTATTTAGCCTGAACTGCCAAAGAAGCTGGATTTCTGCTACACGGAGCGTGTGTATGAGTGAGTGTGTGGCTATAAACCTATTCAGTGCAGTCTCCAGCAAGGCAGAGTCGTGCAATGATTAGAGGGGGCTGGCATCCTGCCCACCATTTACCCCAAACACCAGTCCTGTGCCTTGGTCCCTCCTTTGGCTGGGAGGACAACAGACAGACTCCCCTGGAGTGTCATGGCCACTAAGGGGTAGCAGTTGCTCTTCCAAGCCTGCTGGCTCGCTCTCTCCCTCTGGGGGTATACTAGCCTGTTAATAAATCTTGCCTCTGCCTCTTAAAAAAAAGAGCTAAGCGTTGAGACTATTTAAAAAGGGGCCCGTACTACTCAGCATGTCGCACACCGCGTCCATGCATGTCGGTATGAAGTAAGCAGAATCGAAGCAAAAGCTCTGAAGGCCTGTGTTACAGCGGCTCAGGTGGTCCTGGCAGGTGGGCAGGCAGAATGCAGCCCCCCTGACTGAGAGCCTCAGAGCCTAGGCACTGGGGTTCCACTGCCTGGGTTCACCCCCAAGCTCTGCCATGGACCTGCGGCCACACCTCGGGCCTGACGCTAAAACCCAGCTCACAGGCTGGTACTTAGAAGAGAGCCTGGAACTTGGAGGACGATCAGTAAGTGCCAGCAATCACTGTTGTCATCGCTATTGTTAGCCCTCTCAGCATCTGCCCGGGCCTGGCCTAGTGCCAGGAATTCTGAGCCTTGACAACGGACAGTGAAGTTGTGCAGCTTTGCTGGGGGGAGGTGAACTCCCAGCCCCTCGCCTCCCAAAGACGGCCTTCTCATCCCAGGCAAAACCAATTAGGATGGGGGCGGGGGGAGAATGAACCAAAATACACATGCCTCCCCTGCCCTGGAAAAAAAGGAAAACAACCAACCACACCAACTACCTATTCTCATCCACACAGTGCATCTTTTATCAATATGAACAGAGTAACCAAGGGTGGGCTAACCTTAGCTATAGCCAATATCATGAATACAGATGTAAAGGGACCAACTGACCTGGGAGGAGGTGAGAACCCAGGGGAGTGAGAAACATCAATGCAAGAGAGAAGCATCAATTGGTTGCCTCCCCTGTGCCCCCAGACCGGATGGGTGCCCGGACCAGGCATCAGGGAGGCCTGGACCAGAGATCACACGTACTCGCACCCTGAATAGGGAAGAGAACCCGCAACCCAGCCATGTGCTCTGACAGGGAATTGAACCTGTGACCTTTTGGTTTGTGAGATGACTCCCAACTGAGTCGCATCAGCCGGGGTAAAAATTTCTATTTAAAAACATTCTTTTGAGAGGGAAATTTCTCATGTGAGCTGCCACATAGCAGAAAAAGAGCCTTCACCGGATTTATGCTAGCACCTGGAAGCTGTCACGGTGACCCGTCGTGAAGGGGGCGGGATTTACAACACACGGGTTTATGCTCTTGTCTACTTCCATTACTCTCCAGTCTGTGTCATGATCTTGGCGTCTGATCACTTAAAGAAGCGCTTTTAAATAATTGATCACTACAAAAGTAGGAAAAAGCCACGCCGTCTTTTTCATGACCCATCAGAAATGGGAAAACCTCTGCCTCTAGTACAGAGGCAGACCCATGAATATATTAATGCAGACGCCGAGAAGAACATGCCTGCAAATATAGACACACAAATTCGCTTGGCGTACATCTGGGATGGAGAAACCAGGATCTTCTTTCTGGGCTTCCCCAGCACAAGGCCACGGCCACGACCACGCAAGAAAGCATTTGAGCAGCACTCCTTTCTTTACCCTTCTCCTCTCGTAAACATCCCTGGCACAGAGCAGCACAGCCTCCAAAACGCACATAAAGCTGGTATTTCTTGGCCCCGGCTCAAGCACACCCTGTTGGTGTTCACACGCAAATATAAGTCTGTGCACGGACATGTTCACGTGTCTCAATGAAATGCTTGTATCCACGCATGTTAAAATGGCTTTGTTCGTGGCCTGTCCTCATTGGAGGGCCCCGGAACAGGACAGACAGAAAGAGGAAGGTGTGTGAGCTCTTAGGCAAATCCCGAGAGCCACCCTCGGGGGCAAACAGGCCAGGGCACAGGCTTAGCCCAACACTGCAATCACCTGAGCCTCTGCAGCCAGCGGCCGAGCCAAGGCCCCCGCCGGGACCAGGTGCGACTTACCACGAGTGAGAGGGGCCTTTTCCAGGAGACGACACCAATGAGTCCTGATAGCAGCACCTGCAACAACAACAAAGGTGGTGGGAAGGTCAGACACCACGAAGCCTTTAGCCAGCAATCAAGACAGTAGCTACCGATTTGGCCCGAAGGAGACTCCCTTCCAGAACGCAGCTCGCAGACGCGAGCAGGTTAGAGAGAGGAGCACCGGCCACACGACGCTCGCCACCTGCAGCCACTAGGAGAGGGGCCTTCTTCCACTCTGGTCCTGGATGTTGATGGCTGCAAGATTTCAAGGTCACCTGGAGGGCTGGACATGCTGCTTTTGGGAAAAGTGGTGACACCCCCTCGCACATGTCACCAGGCCACCTGCCTTCTCCGCAGGGGTGCCAACGCAGAAGACTCCTCTCACCTAAACTCAATGCCTCCTGCAGGTCATGTTCCAGCTCACGGGCCAAGGGTGCACCTGCTCTTTCCCTCCCAACCCAGTATCCCTCGCCCTAGCTCTACCTTCCACAGCCTTCCACAGCGGTGCCCCTCCTCCTGGTCACCCAAACACTAGGTGCAGCCCCTCTCCCTCACCCCCAAATCCCACCAGGCACAGTGAGGAGGAGGAGGAGGCCATGCCCTCCACCAACCCCTGCAACAGGGCAGTATTCCAGGAGGCCCTATTGTAGGTGAGGCCCTGGTGTTTTCAGGCGAGGTCTCCCCTGAGGATAAACCACCCAATCCATGGTGGGTGTGGGCCAAGCAGCTGGGGACCAAGCCCTCCAGGGGCTTCATCACATTTCCCCTGGGGGGCCAGAAGGACTGGCCCCAGACCTGAAAGGAGAACCTGGCACTGAGCTGCCCCCCATATGTCTGCCCTTGGGGACAGACAGACCCCAGTCATACCCAACCACGTCCCAGTGCACTGGACCAAGTCTTTGACCCCACACCCCTATCCCACTCAGCACAGTGCTAGTCTGAGGAGGGTGGCCCAAAAGCGACCTTTTATACATTGATATGAAAGACTTTTGAACCTTGTTGCCCAAAAAATAAAAGAACAGATGAACCAAAGAGAGCTCAACAGAGCTCTGCCCTCAAGTATGCACACGTGCTTCCTTTCAATGCTCGCACCTCTTTCAAACACGGTCGCGGCTGACAGGAGTTGTTCCGAACCCTGTTCCCCTCCCCACATCCCTTCTTAAACGCCAGCTCCAGTCCCCCAAGAAGCCGATCGTGTCTCTCTGAGGTTACATCTCCCTCACTCTTCTACAATGTCCTTAAACCCTCCCGCTCTCTCCCACACCCAACTCCTGATCTGTCAAAACATGCCCCCAGCTCCGATTCTCCCTCCACCACACATGCCCAATTTCCCTTTCATGTCACTTTAGAATCAGATTAAATTGTCCTCTGTCTCCTGGCGATGTTGCTGGCCTCTCACTGCCCTCTCCTGCTGGCCATTTCCAACCCTGAGCTCACCTCTCCACCACCCAACCTCCTGGTGAACCCCAAATCTCTGCCCATAGCACCGTCCTGTTCTCAGCTCACCGTCCCAGTCAGTGGTCAGTCGTTTGTGATACTCGCTCAGTTCTTCTCAACATCTCTCCACTTGCTTGTCCCTTTCTGTCCCTTCAGCCGCCCTCATGTGCCCACTCACCTCTGTCCCTGCTGCTCAGAGCCACTCGGGACACCTCAGAATGGCCATCTAGACCCACAGAAATTTGGCCCCCGATTTCCCACCAGCATCTCCTTAAGCGACGCTCCACTGTGTCCAGGCTGCTCTGGGCAGCTGCAGTGACCTCTGCCATGGAGAAGACCCGCACAAAAGCCATGGCACTTGTCACTTACAAGGCCTGGAACTCCTCGAGGCTGCCTGCCCTTCACACTCACCTTCCAGGTGTCCCAGCATCCCTCCCTAATAAACCAATCCTCCTGGTTCCCTGCCACAGCCCTCGTCCTTCCTCTTCCCTCAGAGGAATGGCTGAGTTCTGGGGCCCTGGCTGATGCCCCATCTCTGCAGGATGAGCCCTCCATGGAGGGTCCTTTGAGCTCCCTACACCCCACAGCTTCACTCAGACTAAGCCTGGATGGAAGATGGGAAGGAAGGCCTCCTAGGAAATGTCCATTCCTGTGCTGCCTTGTACTTCCCAGTGACATTTCTACCCTGTGAGATTTTACCTTCTTTTCAAGACGTGGCCCAAAGCCTTCCAACTCACAAAGGGCCTATGAATGCAAGAGGACCCAGGGCCCCACTATATCCCTAGACCACCACCAGACCCCTCAAGGAGTCTTTAATAAGCTCACTCACAACTCTGTGATCTCTTCTAAACTGATGTTTATAAAACTATCAAAACTCCACAATGATCAAGCTGCTTGTAACGGAGATTTTATTAGAAACCCACAAATCTCCAAAGAGGCGGCAGCTTCTAAACATGAAGGAAGTTAACACCACTTATTTTAGGCTGCAATAGAATTTTTTTTAATTTTTTTTTTTTCAACAAGAATTTTTTTTTAAGATTTAATGTCTTATTTTTAGAGAGAGGGGATGGGAGAGAGGCAGAGAGGGAGAGAGACATCAATGTATGGTTGCCTTTCACCTGCCTCCAGCTATGGACCTGGCTGGAGACCTGGCTTGCAACCTGGTTATGTGCCCTGACTGGGAACTGAACCGGCGACCTTTGGGTTCACAGGCCGACGCCTTATCCACTTTGCCACCAGCCAGGGTGCAACAAGAATTCTGGATATTTCCTACCTCCCTTACCAAGTCATCATTCAATGAACCAATCCCCTCAAGTAACTTGCCTCCCACCCAACATGGATGATTTGCTTATTGAAGATAATTGGTACTTTAAACATATCAATAACTGTAATTGGGAGTGGATCAAATCCCCCTATATAAAGGAATAAAAAACCTTCTAACTGAGCGTGGCATGTAGGTTCTAAGGTACCCCTAATAACCCATGGCCTTCTCTCCCCCTTGAGTACCAATAGAATGAGCTCCCTAGTAACGCCGTGATAGAAAACTGGTTGCTATGGACTGCATGAATGTTTGCGCTCCTCCCAAATTCACATCGTGAAGCCCTTACCCACCGCCTATGAGATCGTATCGGGACACAGCGCTTTAGGGGTTAATCAGGGTCAAACTAGGCGAGAGGGTGGTGCCATCAGGATGGGAATGGAGGCCTTGTAGAAAGTGATCTTTGTCTCTTGCGATGCACGCCCTGTGGACAGACCATAGGAGGGCATAGCAAGAAGGTGGCCGCCTGCAAGCCAGGTGGAGACCCTCCGTAAACTGGATGGCGAGGCACCCGACCTCAGACTTCCAGCCTCCAGAACAGACGAGCAGTAAATTTAGTCGCTGAAGCCGCCCAGCCGATGTTATCTCGTTACGGCAGCCTGAGCTGACTCATACATCGACACCACCAGAACAGCACACTAGTGTACGTATCTGTTCCCAGAGATCCGCTCTTTCGCATGTCTGCCCAGACTGCCCTGCCTCTCTGACCTGGAAACACAGCACCAGCTCCGGCAGCAGGCCCTGCAAGACGCTTGTCAAAGCCCAGCAGCTGGTGCGCCTCCTCCGTGAGGACTCCTGTCCCCGTTGGTGACTGAGGAGAGCCGTAGGTATACACTCTGCTCTGAAATGACCAGGCCTTAGCCTGCACTATTTTGCTCAATTCCAGGGACTCGAGAGGATTACGCAGCCTGTGCTGACATCTCAGTCCCTCCTGCGAGGACCGCGGTCCGGAACCCAGTTAGCCATGAAATGACCACATCTCACAAAACCTTTGTCCTGTCTCATTTGCTGGGATCGTTCTTCACGGTCCACAGTTTACAAAGAATGCCAGGAGACTGAAGAGGGTCAGAAGAGAGCAACATATAATTGAGTAGCTGTGAAAGAAAAGCCAAAAGGACTGGGAGAGGCTGACAGGTGCTTAGATGTTCAGAGAGAGGCTTCACTTTTCAAGCACCTGCAAGTTGTCCTAGGGGTGCCAGCCCACTCTTTTCTTCCACTTGTCATCAGCCTTAATAGAGACAGGAGAGAAAATTAGAACTGAGACAGAATTCCTGCTGCTGAGGCTGATGAAATGGGATGGGAGACTGCCTGGGAAGCAATGGCCTCTCTGCAGCCAAAGGCCTGCCCACCGGGGAGTTGCTGGACACAGGGGCCTGGGAAAACATTAGCTCTTCAAATCCTATCCTCGCCCATTGAAAAGTCCTTTCACTGCTTAAATGCAAGACTTTTCCTTAGATCTTCCACTCTGGTTCAAAGGCAATGTTTTAGGCTGTGAAACGAGTCCCATCAGAATGCAGACTTGAAAGCTAACGATGTCGCCGGTTTCAAGAAACATCTGGCCGGCGTGCCCAACGGCTACAGCAGCAGTGATTTACCTCGGGGAGGCCAGCGCTCCCAGCAAGTGTGGGCAGGGAATTACTGGGGCGCAATCGGACCAAAGAATGTGCCGAGCTGCCGGGACTGAAAGAGTGTCCATCAACCTGTGTCTTCCCAAAGTGTTCCGCACTGCAGATCTGCCTGTGGGCAAAATTCTCCCTTCAGCTTCAGGGAGGAGGTGACCCTCCCTTTTATCCTACCTGTAATGAGATTTCTGTCTGCGTGGTTTTCCTAGTCTGGGGCAGCTACCTCACTCAGGTATGGTGCCCTCAGTGTTGCGTGTCCCTGTCAGCTGCGCTCTGGGACACACGCGCCTCCCTATACCCTAACTACTTCCCTCAGAACAACCCCCAACTCCGTGAGCCATTCAGTGCCAGCCCGTGGTCCTAACTCCCTCCACGTTCCTTTCCCTGGAGGCTGTGCTCACACCTCAACCTTGGAGCACGGGGACAAGTCTAACCAGCCAAGCTACCTGGTCAGGACTCCTCCTTCTACTTTTCTATTTCCTGTATGTTGCACAGAAAAGAGAGAACGTGTTATTAAAACTCAAGCCCACGACCCCAGGTTCTGCCTCGTGAGGGGCAGGCACCGCCATGCAGGTGGGAGATGACCCCCTTCCACAGGTGGGGGACGGGTGGGGCCGGCCAATGCCAGCTTGCCCCCGAGGGCTCTTGGCTGCAGAGTAGAGGTCAAGGCTCTCTGTAGGCTGGCGGCAGGACAGCAGAATCCCCAGAAAGGTGATGGGGACCAAGGAGGTGGGGGCTGAGGCTGACCAACATGGTATAGATGACCTGGTCGGCCCAGATAGGAGCCAGCCAGGTGGCCACGGTCACTTCCATAAGAGCTGCAGCTCCTGGGTGGAGAACAACGAGGGTTTCAGACGAACACGCACGTTTCAAAGATGAATTTCAACCAGCGCCCAAATGTATGCAAGTGCCTCCCGCCCTGCCCTCCTCTTAAGCCGGCGCGGGAAAGGAAGCACCACGTGGGCAGGTGTCCCCCCCTCCCCCCCGGCGTGGGAATGAACGTTACATCGGCCACTGGCAGATCACTTTGATTCTTTTTTTTAGACGTCTCCTCTTTGCATAATAAAAACAACGTATTTGTTGATACAGTACATTAATTCCATTAAAATCGCATTAGGTGTAATGAAAAGCTATCCGAGCATAATTATGCCAATGGCGCACAGACCCGCGCCAGCTTTTAAGCCCACTGGAACCGCGGTAGGAAGCGAGCGTGCCCGCGTGGTAGGCAAACCGCTCCGTTCCCAAATGCTTGGGAATAAAGGCTCGCTGAACTAATGTCACCCCCCACACATTATCCCTTAACTGTGCCTTTGCGGGGGGTTTCCTACAGCCACCCTGTCCTCAGGGGCAGGTACGATGCCCCTGGGTCCGCGGTCTTCAGAGGTAATCGCCCCAAAACACACTCCATTCTTGGAACTCCTGCCCTGAAGAGACCCCTAAACTCCTGAATATTCACAGCTGCCCCTCAGACCTGGCCATGGTGGGGCCCACAGGATGCTTTCCTCCTTCCGGGGTGCTCAACATCCCATACCTGGCTTTCCAGGATGCTCTCATGCCTTGGTTCAAGGCCCCGCTGGACCTCTGTAACCACCCTCAGGAGCTCCCTCACCCTGACCCTAAACTCCCACCCCCTGTCCTCCTCCCCACACACGCTCCACCCTGGGGGAGCTGATTTCCCCCTACCTGTCCATCCTTCAGTCTGCCCCCAAGCCCCTTTGCCCTGTGCATAGCCTTATCACAGGTCCGATTCAGTGTGGAGAAAAGTGCCACCACGCCCCCAACTAGGACCACAGGTGTGCTTGCCAGCAGCCTGGACCCCACCTCACCCTCTGTGACCCCACATCTCTCTCAAACCCCATCTAAGGCAGGTGGATCCTACTGTCCAACTCACACCAGATCACATCCCCAGCTCCTCCCTCCACCCGTCCCTGGCTACCTGGCGTGTCTCACCCACAACAGGTCTCCCACCTGCACCCCTGGCTAACCTATTTTCCACGCTGCAGAAGCACCTCGTGATTGTTGAAATACAAATCTGACAAATCCTCTCCCCCTCTAACAGGCTTCCCTTCAGCCGCTTTTGTTCATTGTGGGCGTAAGCCCTCCATCTTTCAGGCTCAGAGGGTCTCTGCCCACCTGCCCTGCCTCAGCCGAGCCCCGCCACTGTGGTGAGTCAGCTCTGCACAACCCTCCGACCCTGCTCCTCTGCAGAGTGAATCACAGAACTTCAGTCCCCTGTACAGATCTATAGGACTCCAGGGTGAGGGTATCAGCTCCCAGCTCCCGCTGGTCTGCCCACCGCATGTCTTTCCCACACAGGTGGTCCTCACACTGAGCGGGGCACCTGGGCCACAGTGAGCGTACAAGTCGGGTCCCCTAAAGGCCCAGGTGCAGACGCCGAGTGCCAGACCAGCAGCCAGCTCCCCGCACCCAGGTCCACAGCCTCGCGGGCGTAGCCAGGAGCGGTGCTCCACCTCTTTCCCTGTCCTCTGTAACCAAAGCAACGCCAGGCCAATCAACAAAAAATCAAAAAGGTCCGAGATGCTAAAGGAAGAAAATGAAACCACCTAGTTCCCTAGCCACTTGTCTGGTTTTTCTATTTTGTTCTTTTTTAGGTTTTATTTATTTATCTTTAGAGGGAGAACGAGAGGGAGAGGAACATGGATTTACTCACCCCCCACCAACGGGGGACCCGCCTGCAACTCCGGCATGTGCCCTGACTGGGAATCGACCCTACAACCTTTCGGTTGGCAGACCTGCACTCAACCCACCGAGCCACATCAGCCAGGGCTCCGGCTTCTCTATTCTAGATGGGATGGTATTGGGTTCTGTTTAAATAGATTTTTCTAAAAACTGGGTTATACTGCTGCCCATGATCTGCCCTCATTACAATGTAGTGTGTTGTGACCATGACGTCACGGGCTGGTATTTGTTTACATCCCTGTAAGGGCTGTGGTATCCCATTCATAAAAATACCATCATGTTATTCAAAAAGTCAGCGGCCGTTAGCTTACAAACATTTGAAATCACAAACATTTGAAATCATCATCAAAATGTTATGAGCAACATATTTCTTGAACAAGCTTATAAATATACAAATGCTTAATCAATTGCTCCAACCTCAGGGATCCTTTGATTTAATTTGACAAGTCAAAGTGCCCCCTGGAGAGGCTGCCAATCACAAGTGCGGTGGCTGTTTCTTCTAGTTTTTACCTTCAGACTCAATTTGATATTCTTGACGGACTTCGTACAATGAAAGCTGAGGATGCTTTGCTTTCCCAGCAATCCCCCAACACTCACAGGAGACGGCCAAAGCCACACCCTATGTCACCCCTTCCCAATGCCAGCACAGTGACAGCCACCGGTTTTGGTATTTCAGTAGTCAGTGTTTGAGTTGTTATGACTACGTAAGGATCATCCAGAATGGGGCTGCTTGGAGTACTAGGATTACAATGCCTTTAAAAAATCACATCCTGGCGTGCGAAGGCAAAGGTTGCTGGTTCAATTCCCAGCCAGGGCACATAACCAGGTTACAAGCCAGGTCTCCAGCCAGGTCCTCCGCTATAGGCAAGTGAAAGGCTGCCGTACATTGATGTTTCTATGTTTCCCTCCCTCTCCACCTCTCTTCCTTCCTCTCTTTCCGGAAATAAAATCTTTTTTTAAAAAAATCACATCACAGTATTTCATTGGAGCTCATTGTCTCATTTTTCACTTAACGTCTTCTCTATATCTATCATAAATTCATCGCAAGTCTTCCATAGACTTGAGTTTCTCCCTGCGATACCTGAGCACATTAAGTGCTTGCTCTACTTTGGTTTTCTTCCAAGTGACCCCCGCTCACCTGCTCCTCCTCTCCTGCCCACCCCTGTGACCTGGGCCACCACGGCCTCCAGAAACTTCCCTCCACCCTGGATTTCCTTCCTCTCTCTCCTGTGATGGAGCCTCTCTTGTTTTCCTCCCAGGTCTTTTTTGCTCATTTTGTTTTTCTCACAAACTTCTTAACAGACTGTCCAGTGACTTTCAGAGACAGGATTCTTAGCAAGTACAGATTCTGGGACTCTGCGTGACTGACTAAAGGGACAGAATTTCCAGGTCAAATTAAAAATGGATATCCCTCAAGACTGTTTACTTATCTGGTTGTCATCACCTTTTCTTTTATCTATTATTTCAACATAGGTTTATGTCCACCCTCCCAGGTCCATTCAGAGTTTCTCAAAGGCATTTATGTGGTGAAGCAGATGATCATTCAAACAGTATCTCTCTCCTACCCTGCTGTCTGTTTCTCTGGATTTTGTTTTGTTTTTTTTTTTCATTTAAATCCCTACATGAGAAGCTAGTTTCCAAAACACACCGTGATGCGGTTCACCCATCACAACTCCGACTTGCAGTTCTTTGCTCATGAATCATCTCTTCCCTTTCTTCCTACCAGATTTCATCACAGCTTTTAAAACTTTGCCTAAATTTTTTAAAATGACGCTGATGGGCATGGAGAGCACTTAGTTAGCTTCACAGAAGAGAACACCGGAGACAACTCTCTCTGTAGACCTGCACACAATGATCTCATGACCCATCAACAGTGAGGTGCCTCCCCTTCCTCCAGACAAAGAAACCAGGTCTCTGAGATGTGAACTCATCTGTTCAAGGAAACACACTTTGTCCATTGTAGAGTCAACACTGGAAGCCTGACCAAGCCTGAGTCCATGGAAGACTCAAACACTGAGAAGCTGACAAGCTATACCAAAGGATCAAATCCACAACGAAGAGCCCATGCGGCTCAGTGGGTTGGGCATTGCCTTGCAAAGCAAAATGTTGCCGGTTCCATTCCTAGTCTCAGCATGTGCGTGGGTTGCGTGTTCAGTCCCCAGTTAGGGTGCGTACCAGAGGCATCTATGTCTCCTTCTCTCATACTGATGTCTCTCTTTCTCCCTCTCTGTCTCTTTTGCCCTCCCTTCCCCTCTCTCTAAAAAATAGAATTTAAAAATCTTTTTAAAAATCTACACTGAAGACTGTTTTAAGTCTCTAGGCCTCCGTGGAATAATCTGAGGAGGGGGAAAAAAAAACGAACTTTCATGTGAGTAAAACATTTAAGTAGTGCATATTATCTTACAAATATAATTCAAATGTATTTTTCACATAAATCATCTCAAATCAAGATTTGATTTTCTCTTAATAGGGCTGGTCTGAAAAGAATAGTTACGAATGGGAGTAAAAAAAAACACATGCATCCACGGCTTCTTTAATTGCGCTTTCTGCAAAAATCTGCAGTTCTATTTTTAATATCTGATTACACCATCAATAGAGCTATATTCCACAAGAGTAATTACGTTTTGCTCAGCAAAAAATCAGAATGGAATACTATGTGGCATTCTAACAACTTGTAAGAATAGAAGCAATTTAGAACATTTTTGAGTAATGATTCAGATAATGTAGTCAGAATTTACAGCAGACCCATTTTAAAGACATACTGTCACGGAGTTGGCTGCAAGGTTTATGTTGCACTTCACACAAGCTACAGATGCACAGGGAGCCCCGTATTTGATCAAAACATTAATGACAGCCTTCCGAAAACCTAAGCTCTTATCAAGCAATTCCCACTCACCAGCAGGCTCCCTGTCAAAAAGCAGCATTTAACCGAAATGCGCCTTCTTTTTCGTGAAGGGCTTTTGTTGAAACGTCTCTCTAGCAGTCAAGTGGCTGCGCTGAAATAACACAGAAAAGGCACACAGGTGGCAGCCTGCTCCTGCGACCCAAAGAGACGGTGCTCAGCTATTCCATCACCCTATCCCCAGCCAAGTTGCTTAAAACTTGCGTTGGCAACGCCATAGCCCACCTACCAGGCCCTACACAACCAGGCTAGAGGAGGTGGGGAAGCAATTATGCCTGATTTGTGCTTCTAAAGGGCAGTTTACAGTTGTCCAGCCCTTCCACTTCCAGGGAGGGTAAAGGAGTTAGTGACACATCAGCATTCTCATCAAGAACAACTCAGCCCTGGCTGGGTGGCTCAGGTGGTGGGAGCACTATCCCATACACCAAAAGGTCACAGGTTTGATTCCCAGTCAGGGCACATACCAGGTTGTGAGTTTGATCCCTGCTCAGGGCAGGCATGGCAGGCAACTGATCAATGTTTCTCTCTCATAGTGATGTTTATTTGTTTCTCTCTCTTTCTCTCTCTCTCTCCCCCCTCCCTCCCTCCCTTCCTCTCTCTCTAAAATCAATAAAAACATATCCTTGGGTGAGAATTTGAGAAAGAAACAGACCACCTAAAGTCAGTACCCTGAGACCACTTTTTACCATTTATATAATAACTGGGACTAAAATAGGGATGAAGGGCTGGGAAGGTCCCTTGAAGACAGAGCCTTAGAGTCCCCCTCCATTCACCCTGGCAGAATTCCACAGGTTTATTCCCTGACAAGGTTAGAACATAAGGTCTGCGATGTGGGGAGCGGCCGGCACGCTAAGCAGTGTACACTGAGAAAGGGCCTGTTGAGGGCATACACTTTTCCCCTGCAGCATCATTGTAGATAAAAGTAACACAGGAGCCAGGGAGCAAAGCCAGAAAGACGAAAACCTGAAATTCAGGACTCAGGCAAATGGAATTCCAAAAATGATGGCAAAGAAAGGTTCCAGGATGGCAGCTGTGTAACTGACTTAGAGGCACCAACTCAAGGAAGAGAAAGAGGTGTTCTGGCCGACAAAGGGAACAGAGGGATTACCTGCTGAAACTGACCTTGTGCAGAATCGTACCGAGAGGCTGCAGCAAGGAGAGGTACCGAATGGCTAAGCAAATGAAAAAGCCAGGTGAGTATCAACTCCAGGCAAACGAAAAGTTAAGTTAGGCAGCAATCATAATACACTACATAGTTCTGCCACAAGTAATATTTGTATCAACATGGGGATGTAAACCCAAATACTAATTTGACTAAACTAGTACTCACCCACTCTGGAGAGTGAAGAAAGGGCAGGAGAGGAGGCAGTGAAATAAAATGGCAAAGATGTGGTAAGGGCAAGAAAAAAACTAAGTGCTGCCCCTGGGAAAGTTATAGCAGAGAATGTCTGGGTTTTTCTATTTGCAATTTATTTATTTTTTTTAACTCTCACTTGAGAATATATCCACTGATTTTGGAGCAAGAGGAAGGGCAGGGATAGAACATGAGAAAATGATCAGTTGCCTCCTATGTGTGTCCCAAGCTGGGAAGGAACCCGCAACCCGGGTCTGTACCCTGGCTGGGAATTGAACCCACAACCTTTCAGTGTACAGGATGACATTCCGACCAACCACGCTACACCAGGCAGGGCCCAGGGCCAATTTGACATTTTTTGTTTAAACTATGTCCTTTTTTATTAGATGACATAATATTTTAAAAGAGGTATATATGTTTATTTTTCTTCTCAGTAACATAAAACTTTAAATGTTCAAACCATGTAATGCCAGCCTCTGTAAGACCTGCAGAAAAGCAACTGATCCTTTTACATTTAAATAGAGCATTTAAACTCTCCTAAATTATGCCAAAACTCCCAAATTTCTCCAGTTTTCACGGTACCATGGGGGAAAATGCAAAACTGATTTTCCCCCTAAATGCTAAAAGGGTTAAGATCGGTTACTTTCTTCCATTATTACATCGTGAGCAATGTACTGAGTACTGGACAGCAGCCAACATCATTCCAGATGCCAACATTTTTCCAGATGGCATGAAGCCCTGGAAAAGAACTCAGAATGAGGACACATCAGCTGAGTGGCACCGAGCAAGTGACCTCTCACCTAGAAGCAGGAGCCCAGTAGACCTAATATGTGCTCTCCTACCTCTAGGTGGGTATTAACCACCTTGTGACATTTTCGGAAGGGCAGTGAGGACTGTGCTAGAAGTCATTGAATTACAGAGGGGGAAAAAGTTTGAAATTCATGTACTGGAAAAGAGGCAGCAGGGTAAAATCCAGGAGTCTGGAGGGAGAAAAGCCACCAAGTTTGCACATGACATCGGAGAAACAGAAGAAAGGTCCCTGGTGGCTGTAAAGCCGAAGAACTCTAGAGATTGCGCATGTTCAAGTTGGTTCTTGTGGACGCAAGGGAAATCCACAACCCACTGCCATCTCCCCTACGAAATCACCTGTCAATGTGTCTTTTGGGTGCATCAGAAAAGATGCTTTTATATGGACAGACTGGAGCAAAAGAAAGATGACAAGGACTCACAAAGGTTTTGAGTGTCCTTTTGGATAAGACAGGGCAGCACTGGGACAACTCATGAGCATCGGATTGGAAAGGACAGACCCTCGTCATCTGGGGGAATTAGAAAATATGGAAAAAGCTTAGGACATCTTGGCCAGGGGAACAGAAGTAGGTCCCAGCCAATGGTACCAGGACCTCAGCTGGAAATTGAGACACATAATGGAGTGAATAATTTGAGGATAGATGAGTGTGTCTCAACGTTTCCCGCAGAACACTAGTTTCTTGAGAGAAGCATGTAAATAAGGGGTCTGCAGTCCATGAAATCTGAGCACGTGACATCGTATGTCCTGTTCATGAGGAGGCAAGGGGCACGTCAGAATAATGAGCACTTCGAGAACTTCTAATACACAGCGCAGACAAGAAGGAAATTCAACCTCAAATAGCCAGGCCTCCCCCAGCGGAACTTTGGAACCTTTGTTAAAGTTAAAATACATATTTAACACCTCACACAAGCCGTCCCTCACCGCACATGCTATATGGAATTCTGGCATAGGAAATTATAAGTGGGAATGTGAAGAGAGATAAGGTAGAGTGGATATTTTTTTTCAAAATTGAAATCGCTTTCCCTGACTATATAAATAATATATACCCATGATGCTAAAGTTAGAAAATAGGAAAGATTAGAGAAGAAAGTAAAATTTACCCATACTACCAGAGACAGACACATACCAAAGGCAATATTCTAGTGTATTTTATCTCGCTTTTTTTTCCTATTCATAAAGTTCTTGAAAAAAAAAAAAAAAGACTCAGTTCACAGGAGAGTTTTTCATTTCAAAATGTACTGTGGATACCTGTGGGCACTCAGGCTGTCTCCAGATTTTCTCTGTTATGGAAAAAGATGAGGTTAATGTGGTTGCTGACCTTCTTCTGCCCTTGTGGGCAGGTTCTAACCCTCAAATGAATGGAGCTCCATGGAGGCTGCAGGCAGCCCGGCCAACCGGGAGCCCAAGCTGATGGATAACAGGGTAACAGCTCTGTGAACTCAGTCTGAGGTTAACCTCAAGGCCGAAAGCAAAGCCAGGCAGTGCCCAACCCGGGGTGTCCCCAAAGCCCCCGGTCTCAGCACGTGGCCTCTCTTTCTAGCTCGAGCCTTTCTGCAAGTTGTCCTCCACACAAAGTCCTACCAAATCCTTCCCCCGTCCCTCCCTCACTCGTAGCCACAAGAACATCAGGCCTTGATCACCTCTGTGTCTCCAGGTTGCCAACCAAGTCATGTTCTTCTAATTTGACCAACTAAGTACATTCTATTTCCACCATGGAAACCCATCACACAAGGCATTTCCAAATATCTTTGAGGAGGTTCCTCCTTTCATCAGTAGTTTTAAATCCTCTTTATTCTCCTTAGAATTATTTTTATATTGCTTTCTCTTTGATCTTGTAATGATAGTCCTCATTTCTTTTTCTTGGCCCTGTCCTGATATATATATATATATATATATATACACATATATACATACACACACACACACACATACACACACATATATATTTCTTTGTTATACCTTGGACTGTTATTTTAAGCATTTGTTTTGGTCAATAGCATCCATCCAACTTCAGCTTTCGTCCCAATCCAAAAGCATTGTCTTTTAATATGGGAATTTAAGCAACTTACATTTATTGGGCTGTAGCAAACATATCTGCTGTTTTCCCCTGCCATCCTATTTTTATGCTTGTTTACTGTATTCTCTTATCTTTTGC
This sequence comes from Noctilio leporinus, assembly GCA_004026585.1. Classification (NCBI taxonomy): domain Eukaryota; kingdom Metazoa; phylum Chordata; class Mammalia; order Chiroptera; family Noctilionidae; genus Noctilio; species Noctilio leporinus. The sequence goes on from PVIW01001241.1 coordinate 129,404, forward strand.
ATTTCTAGTGTTCCTGTCTTTTGCTATTTTGGTCAGCTTTTCTGTTGGCTCCTTGTTTTCTCTTTCTAGTCACTCAAAAATTATCCATCTCTTTTCTATACACATTTGGGTGTACCTATTTGAAATTATGTCTAACATGAATATATAGATTAACATATATACCTACAGGCTTTATGCAAAATGGCAAGATTTTCTCCTCCACCCAACCTCCCAGGTTTTCTTGAACAACCACATTAGCATCAACTAGTCAAACTAAACTTTGTGTTTTGTTACTCTGATTGCTAACTGCTGCATTATTTATACCAATGCTTCTCACTTCTTGATTTACTGTTACTGGTAATGTTTTGAACTTGGCGTATGTGCGCCAAGTAATTTCTTCTCTCAGAAATGGAATGCAGAGACTTTGAGTTATATTTCTGAAGGTATCTATTGTTTGCTCATTTATATGAATGAGCTTAGAAATCTGGTGTGTAGAAAGCCTAGAGAAATTTACTCAGATGTCCTTTTCCTTCTAAAACAAATAAATGTTGCTTGCCTTTCCTTCTAGCCCTCGGTTTTGAGGGTTGAAAATCTAGTATCAATCACATTTTTTTGAAGGTGGCGTTTTCCTTATTTAATGCTTATCTTTGATTTTATCACCGCAATTCAGAAAATTGACCGGAATCTAAACTAAAATACCAACTATATGTCTACCCCATGCCTTGTGCGTATTCCCTCCTTCCCTCAGCATCTCTCCCCAAATTCCCCTCTTTATCCAAAGCCGTTTCTCCAGCGAGCCTCCTAATGCTCTAACCCAGCTCTTCTCATGGTGACACACCCGTGTTGTCTGTCCACCTCCACAGTCTCTTCTTTTGCGATGTGACTTCCTCCTGGATTTCATGGAAGCCCTGAATCAGAGTTGTTTTGTCATTTTATTCCATTTCTCTATTTCACTGTGTGCCATTTGCTCTAATAATTCTCTGAAGCCACAGGCAGTGAACAGGGCCCCATCCCAGGTCCCAAGGCAGAGTTTCTGGGTGTGGAGGTGGAGGTAGTCTGCCTTTCTAGTCCTCCGTGCCCTAGGTTCTTAGGAAGAGTGGAGTAGGGGGAGTCATTTGTACTCATATTCAAAAGTAACGGCAGGATAATGATTTTGGTCTGGAAAACTTTGAGAATGGAAACCTGAGAACAGCAGCAACACACAAAATGTTTATGTAGATACTTACAAATATACAACAGCCCTGGCCAGGTAGCTCAGTCAGTTAGAGCATCATCCTAACACAACCAAGGCTGAGGGTTTGATCCCCGGTCAGGGCACACACAAGAATCAACCATGAGTAAGTGGAACAACAAACCAATGTCTATCTCTCCCTTCCTCCCCTCCCTCCTTCCCTCCCTTCCTTTCTCTCTAAAATAAACATTTTAAAATACATATATATACCACAGAAATTTCTAGTTTGCTTTATCACATAGAACCAAAGAAGGAAAAGAAACATAGTACTTCTGGGGTGCCATGCTCCATTCTGCCATCTCTCCTGGAGACCCGCATGGCTACAGACTTGTGGAGTCTTCCCTCATCACTTACTTCCAACAGATGATACATCGAAGCCCTCATGTTTAATTCCAGTGACTTAATTCTTTCCCACTTCGGCATCCAAGGCTCTGCCGCTAGCCTCATGCTGACTCTTGGCACTCAGCGCATGCGGCATTTTGAAGGCTTTGTTATTGTTTAGGAATCAAACTGACACGCTTTTGGTGTGAGGACCTGAATTCCCCACTTGTGGTCCCCAACGCCCTGCCCTCTGCTTCCCTCTTCAAACCTTCTTTTCAGACTTCTTGCCTTTGTCTTTCCTATCTGAGAGCCTTGCTATGACAGGGCACACCCTGATCATCCCGGAATGGCCCCCCCACACCTCAAAATCCTTAATGTAATCATACCTGCCAGGCCCCTTGGGCCATGTAAAGTAACATGTTCCTAGGTGTCAGGAACTAGGACGAGGGGGAGAGGGTCACTGTCTGCCCACACAACCTTCAACCTTTAACAAGAGCCAAGAGAATACACAGCCTGAAAGACCAAACTGGGGGGCACCACGTGGGCACCGGAGCACGCTGGCTGAGACCTCCTCACTTTGAAAGTGCCAAACTGACAGAGATGAAGAAACTCATCCTCACGTGAGCAGAATACTCTCTGGCTTCTTATGACACAAAATTGCGATATCCACCTAGCCGAACACTTATGATATGAATTAACTTTCAAACGCAATATCAAGTGAGAAAACGGACACGTTTAAGAGTCAGTGGAGTAAAATAATACATCAAAGCCAGAACACTGGGAGCCTGCAGCTGACTGGAGAGCAGCCCCGCGGCTAGCCTGATCAATTCCTAATCAGCTCTCTCACGGGGCGCTTTTCAACAGCGCGAGGCTCACACACTCGAAAATATATTTCCATTTTTGAAAGCTTTACTCTTCCATCTTTCTTGAGCTATTTTACCAAAAGCAACGTTTCTGAACTGTGTAAATAAACACGCATGATTAGGAAACAGCATGTAGAATGGTCCGTGCCCGTATTTCCAAAGGAGTCACTATTTATATTATAAAGAGCACTCAGAAGCGACAGATTTTAGAGCACGAGGGTTTTCTATGCTGCCGTTCACCAGCTAATAGAAAAGCGAGTATAATGAACATGTCAAGAAACAGGGTCACATTTGGAAACCATGAAATGCAAACACGGAGCTATCCGTCACCCCTGGTGTTTGCCAAGTTCAAAGTCTTAAATACAATCCTGGGGGATCAGCATGACAGGCAGCCACACTCCCTGCCCAGGGAGCCACCAAAGCTTCGGTTTGTCAGGTGGCACACAGAGCTGGCTCTAAGGGATGTACCCCGCGTGGTGTTCGCACTAACTGCCCGGCGGATAGGTCTTCTCTACCCCAGGCTTTGTGGTGTTAATTGTGGCTTTGGGCATCCCAGGTTAAAATTGGGATATGCTGCCCTGGCCCGTGTGGCTCATGGGTTGGGTGTCATCCTGTGAACTGTAAGGTCACCAGTTCGATTCCCAATCAGGGCTCATGCCTAGGTTGTGGGTTCAGTTCCCAGTCAGGGTGCGTACAAGAGGCAACGAACTGATGTTTCTCTCTCACATCAATGTTTCTCTCCTTCTCTTTCTCCCTCCCTTCCCCTCTTTAGAATCAATAAAAGGGAAAAAAGATAAAAATAAAGCTGAGATATATTATTTATATGTATGTGCCATAGCACATTTTAAAAACTTGATTTGAGAGAGAGAGAAAGATCTGTTATTCCACTCATTGATGAATTCACTGGTTGACTTTTGTATGTGCCCTGTGCCCTGACTGGGGATGGATGGACAAGTGGGTAGATGAATGGATGAGTGGGTGGGTGCATGGATTCATGAATAGATGAAGGAATGAATCAAGAAACGGGTGGAGGGATAAATAAATGGATAAGCAGATAAATGAGTAAGTAGATAGATAGGAAGATCAATGGAAGGAAGAGGAGAGTGGGAGGGAGGGAGGCTGCAAAGAAGGCTGACTACACAACCAGCTCCAACCTGACCTGCCTTAATGTTCCTGGGGTCCACTCTCTCCCCTCAAAATACCCAAGGATCCGCTCTGGGTCTTGGGTGGACTGATGCATGGACAGAAGGGGAAGCAAAATGTAAATGTGCCAGAGGTCACTGGGGAGCCCCCTATTCCTCAGGAGCCCACATCCTCCCCAACATCCTTCCGGTGATCCCCCTCTTGCCGAATGCAGCTGAGCTGGCGTCTACTGCGTGCCCTTGAACTTGCCCATTCCAAGGGGAAAATGGCGCTAAGGCTCACTGCTGCGATGTGCCCAACCCGCTCTTCTCTCTTCATGTCCAGTGGCAGATCCATGTTGAACTATCTCAAGGCTCTGAAGAGGGAGACAGGGTTACTATCTGGTGTTCTAAAGAGGAAAACCAGGTCTCGGTGGCCAGGAAACTTGTGTTCAGTCCACACTGGTGGTAACGGGCGAACCGGGGTGTAAGCCAGACCACCTGGGTCCTCCCTCCTGCTATGCCTCTCTGGCCCCTGAAGCTACCCTTTCACTGTGATGACACCAAGTTCCACGAATAAAGAATTCCACATATCTTTCTTATGAATCGCCTTTTTTTTCCCAATTAGGCATCAAAGACATTTATTTATTTGCTTGTTTAATTACAAGTTTGGATTTTCCCTATTTCTAATGTCACTGCAACTTGAGGTTCAGAGATACCGCAAGTAACTTTCCCTTCCCTTCCTCTCAGCCCACTATCTTTGTCTCCACAGTCCTCTTTCCCCTCTTCACATAATTTTATCTGATGTAGTTAGCCAAGTTTTCAACAATAGCTTGGTCAGAGTTTAACCTATCTTTCAAGACCAAAATACCTCATCAACATTATTCCCTTCCATGACCCACAGCCACCAAAATTGCTACATATCGTCTTCCAGATTATGTGTTCACCAGAGACCCCAATTCTTCCCACTGAATCTCCACTTTTACGGAATGGGTCTACTGAGGTGCACCCCAACCTGTGTAACATTCTCAACTGTTTACCACTGACTATCCTTGGAATTGTTCCACTAACAATAAAATTTCGTAACTCACTCCAGAGACTTTCTAGGCACGTATTGAACAGAGCTATAACCCACAAAATAAGTGATTTCATAGAAGCCTCTCCCGACATTTATATAATATAAATAACCATTTTTCTTGCTGTTATCTTAGACTGAAGCAAGGGTAACCTCATTAGCTTGATTACAATCTTACAGTCCCTGGCATTTCCAGGAGCAGGACATGGCATAGCCCGAGAAAAATCAGTACATGAATTTAAAAGGAAAATAAATCTCATAAGCCTATTTTCACCCAGAAAAAAAAAAACGTAATTACAATTTTTCAGAAGGGCACGGAGCTGGGGGGCAGAGATCAACCCATCTCCTCTGACACACGACCTCAGAACCCTCGTTTCCTACTTTCCCCACTAATGAAATGGACACAAAACCACTCTGATTAGGGGACCTGAAATCATGGAAGTGGCAACGCATTTGCATTTTCTTTCTGTGCAAACGGGGCTTTTTTTTTTTTTTTTCCGCTAGTTAGAAAAACCAAGACAAATTGCAGCCGAGTTCATCCTTTGTTGCTCCCAAAAGACTCCCCGGCTGTGATCTGACGCAAGACTGCAGAACACTCACCTTCCGATGTGCAGGGGACAGGGCCGGAGTTACACACGCACCCGGGGGCATGTAACTTTCTCCACGCATCGACCCTCCTTCCACATGAAAGGGGTCGACTGAAGGGAACTCCTGCACACTCCTGCTTCCCACTTCAATGGGGACTTTTTGTCATGAGAATTAAACGCACATCCAGGTCTTGGCCCTCCCTTCCGCTGCCCGTGCACTTGAAGGGCCAGTCCCGCCCTTGCTGTGTCCAGCGCATCGGAGCCTGAGCATGTGTTCTGGTTTTGTGTTTCAGTTTGCTTGTCTGTGCTGCCCGGACTGCGGTTCCCCAGGTCTCCGCGTCCCAAAGTCTCTGCAGATCCCTCACCTCCTCCACGCAGTGTCCCCTGAGGAGCTGCCCAGTGCCATCATCCTGGTGTTTGCTCGTCTTCCACATGCCTGTGTATGGTGCCCAGTCTGACCCTCTCTGCCACAAATGTCAACCCCACTTAAGACTTAAGAACGGGCTGGACACAGTGTAACAGCTCACACATATAGGAGGTGGGTGTGTCCTGCTTCATCCTGGCCTCCCCTCCAGCCTCCCCAGACCCTGGGACAGATCAGGTGGCTGGGGGGAGCCCCTGCTACCCATGTAGGCCAGGAATGTGGCTGCCGGACAGCTGGGCGTCGGCCCTGTCCCTCACCTCCGAAGGGAACCCAGGTGTATTCCTCTGTCCACCACCTGAGCATTGCACCCTGGCAGGCCTCCATCACAGCGTGGGAACATCCAATCTCCACCCCTGATGAAGCTCCCACAACATAGACATCGTGTCCTATCCAAACTGAAACCCCGCATGTACAAGTCTCAGTCACATGCCCACAGCTCCCCATGCCCGGCCCTCTCAGAACCTGAGGTGCCCACCTGGACCCCCAAATATTTCTTCCTCAGCATCCTGCCCTCTGTGTACCGGAACCACCCTCAGTACCAGCGAGCTGACTGTATCCCTGCATCATCACTTGGGTGGGTGTCTAGTTGAGTCGGCAGGTTCCAACCCTCCCCAGTGACCCAGGCCTCTGTGTGACATTTTCAGTGTAGCGAAGGACGAGACTCTGATAAAGAAACAAACCTGTCCCTGCCTCTAAAGGGCCAAAGATGTCCCTTTCCTTTCTGATGTTCTTTTTCAAACGAATGGTCAAAAATCTCCTTTGCTCTTTGAAATCCTAAACACCAATGACGATTTACCTACATTTTCTGCTGGCCATTCAGATTAATTCACATAGTCACAGAGAAAGGCCAGTTTATTGAATGGTAGAAATCCAAACACAACACAGCTAGATTTAAATCAAAGTAAAAAAAGATAGAAAACCATGCATTCTTTTGAACCAAGAGAATAATTTCTAGAAAATTCGTTTGATTCTAATTTGGTTCTTGGTGACCTCAAGAAAGGACCCCCCCCACCCACCCATGACAGCTGGGAAGGCTGTCCCCCAGCCCATCCCAGCAGCTGGGGGCGCTTCCATGTTTCTATTCCACAGCCTGTCTCTCCGGGAGGTGGCGTCAGAGACAGCAAAGGAATCTCTAGCATGAAGTCTGGGGACCCCTACACAGAAGAGGTGCAGCTCCCTTTCGGTCCTGAGGCCTGTTATCCTTCTTAAATAACTGGACCTCCTCACCTTTTCATAAAGAATCAAAAGGCAATCCATGTACCGAGTAAGCTGAGCCACCAATCTTGTCACTCTGGCCCCACACCCTGCCACCCTTTTTATCATCACAAGACTTATTACTACTGGGCGTTCTGTTGTAGATGCATTTGGTTTTTGTCCCTCCTTAGAGAATGTGAGCTTCATGCAACAGTACTGAGAGAGAGATGGCCAAGAGAGTCTGCAGCACGAACGAACGACCGTCTGGTCACTGGAGCTCTGGCTAGTGCGTCATTCTATCAGGTGTCTTGATTTCTTAGGAAGCAGAGAACCCCCTGCCATCTTTTAGTGAGGTCAGGTGGGCTCCCGAGATGGGGACCCATGAGCAAGTATTTGCAGCCTTGACTGTTTCTGGCTTGGGAAAGAATGGTCATGTGTGACCAGTCCAGGATTCATTAAGCCTTTTAAAAAGCTGTTTCCCTGACGGAGGTCAACACTGTAAATTGTTTCCTTGACCTTCCAAAATCGGCATCCCGTGAGACGTTTGGTGACAGCTGGGTATGTGTGTGATTAAAACCATGCCCTTACCTTTCATCATCATCCTTCGTTCAGTGCCCCATGTCCATCCACAGTGGTGTGATAGATCACAGAGTCAACTGAACATCCCTGAAAGGATCTTGTACTACAAGATCCCTGAAGGCATGTAAGACACTGCCACATACTGCCAGACAGACAGACAGCCATAAAGTAGTTTTGCTCCTGTAGGTTCAACCTCAAGCATAAGTAACCAAATTATTGGGTTGGCCAAAAAGTTCATTTAGTTTTTCACGTACGATAACTCTAGTAGTGCTTAGTTGTCCGTAACTTCATTCAAAACAATTATGTTACTGTATTGTGACAGCTGTCCTATCATCATGCATTAAAAAAAAAAACAACAAAATTGGTGAAATTTTGTGCAGACATTTTAACATTGAAGATGGAACAAAATATGCAACATTTTAGGCCCTGGCTGGTAGATAGGCGCCGGCCTGCAAACCCAAAGGTTGCTGGTTCGATTCCCAACCAGGGCACATCACCAGGTTGCAATCCAGGTCTCCAGCCAGATCCGTAGCTGGAGGCAGGCGAAAGGCAACCATACATTGATGTTTCTCTCCCTCTCGGTCTCTCTTCCTTTCCCTCTCTCTGGAGATAATAAAATCTTTTTAAAAAATTGCAACATTTTTAGCCTGCTACGCTTTATTATGTCAAGAAAGATGAAAATGCCACTGAAATGCAGAAAAAGATTTGTGCAGTGTGCGGAGAAGGTGCTGTGACAGATCGAACGTGTCAAAAGTGGTTTGTGAAGTTTCTTGGTACTATTGACATTCTGGCCCAATAATTCTCTGCTGTGGGGCTCTCTATGCATTGGGAGATGCTTAGCAGCACCCTGGCCTCTACCCACTAGAAGCCAATAGCAGGAGACAGCTGACATTCTCAACATATCCAGAACAATCAAGTTATTGGTGGTGCATATGAAAAATGTGTGTTTTATTTTAGGGTAAAAACTACATGGACTTCCTGGCCACCCCAATACGTTTGACCTTCCAGCTTGTTCCATGATTATCAGTCAAGCTGAATTTCGAGAACATGTGGGTAGTGGCCCAGCAAGATGTCACATTTGAGAAATGACGCCTCACACAGGGCAACAGGCTTGTGTGGCAAATGGTTTTCAAAGTGGAATTCAGGTAAATACAACAACAACCAGAAATGGGTGGGGACGGTCAACTCATGTGTTTCCCAGAGTGGGAGTAGGTGGGTCCCAGGGGCCCTCAGGTGGGACCGAGGGTCAGAAACTGCCCTCAGCTCCATGTTGCCCCTGAGCTGCCGCATGTCGGTGGGGGGTGGAGGGGGCGTTGAACAGCCTGATTTATTCTTCCCCATGTTCTCCCTACTCACTCCTCCCTGCTTCACAAACATGTGTTTTCTCCTCTGTTTTTCCTTTCTTTCCCTTTTCTTTTTAAGATAGAGGGGAAGATAGGGACAGAAAGAGACAGAGAAATATCAAGGTGAAAGAAAAACATCAATTGGTTGCCTATCATACACATCCTGACTAGGGACCCAACCTGCAGTCCAGGCATGTTCCCTGACCGGAAACTGAACCTGCGGCCTTCCAGTTTCTGGGATGGCATTCCAACCAACTGAGCCACATCAGCCAGTTCTCCTTTCACTAGTTCCCCCCATTTGTCTTTTTGGGAGGATGACCTTTCTTCGGTACTTATTGGGGTGGAGTTAGTTTATTTGGTTAATATAGAAATTTTCAACCGGTGTGTTGCAAGAATTTTTAAAATAAGCAATACCTGGCTATTCAGTCAGGGGCAGTAACCTCTTTCCCCTTAGACTGATAAAATTAAAAATGGCAACAACCAACACTACAGTAGCCATCTGGTGTGAGTGAATCAAAATTATACCTATTTTTTATTTGTCAGATCGGTGAAAAACACAATACGTATTTTTGGTGTGTGATAGAATTTTAGTAATTAGTTTATGCATGCCATGAGGTGAAAGAATTGAAAATCACTGCCCTAGAGAAATGAAAATGTAGCCACAAAAGAACTTGTACACTAAGGCTTCTAGCAACTCTATTTGCGACTGTCCAGAAAAGACTAGAAATAACCCAAATGTCCTTCGGTGGATGAGAGGACAAGCCGGTACATTTCATACAATGGACTTCTACTCAGTAAATAAAAGAAAGAAACTAGTTTATACAGGAACAATCTGGATGAATCTCTAACACATTATACTGAGCAACAGAATCCAATCCCACAAGGTTGCATGCTGTAGGACTCCATTTACATGACACTATGAAGCTTTCTTTTCTGAGTACAGGAGCCCAAGGGCTTATATTTAAAGGGAGAAAAGCCACAGTTGCAATGTTTTTGCAACAAGTATAAAACATAAAAATTACATAAGTAAACATTCAAATTCTAATATAAGCTGATTACTTTATATTCTAAGGGGAGATTAGTAACCAGCTCTAAATACAAAGACAAATAAAGAAACTCCAAAGGATAATCCTAAAAGCACAGCCTTCTGTAGCCAGTGGTCTGTTTTCGGAGTAACTGGAGAATTTTATTATATTCCCACTCCAATTTCTGTTATGGTTCACAATGCTGGAACTAAATCTAGAGTTTGGATCATCAATAAAATCACTCCTTCCATTTGCTCATGATTGTCATTCATCAGGGTCAAGTTTGCTCTCGCCATTGTAATCATTTATTTGAACCACTATCTCCATGGTTTATCAGCTCTTCATTAGTGTCGGAACACTTCCAAGTAAGGCTGTTCCCTCTCAAGGCCTTGGCTCATTAGTGGGGAAAAGAAAAACAAAAACAAACAAACAAACAAATGGGGTATTTTCCTGATGGCAGAAACTCACACCCTCATCTAGTAAATATTTAAAGCCTCTTGACCATACTGGCCTGTGTGGCTTAGTGGGTTGGGCTTCAGCCCACAAACCAAAAGGCTGCCAGTTTGATTGCCAGTTAATGCATGTGTCTGGGTCACGGGTTCGGTCCCAGGTTGGGGTGCATATGAGAGGCAACTGGTCAGTATTTCTCTTTCACATGGATGTTTCCCTCCCTTTATCCTTCCTTTCCCCTCTCTTCAAACTCAAAAATAAAATTTAAAAAATACATCTTTGAAAGAAAGACTCGTGACCAGTTTGGTAGGCCCCACTCCATGCCCCAGAAAAGAACTGTTTTAATTTGCATTTCTCGAGTTCCTTGTGAAGGCCAGCACATGTCTGGTTATTTGGCGTTCCTGCTTCTTCAGTGACCGGAGTCTGCTGCAGACTGCTCCATCAGATGTTAATGTTCTATTGATTTATGACTGCTTTTAGCGTAATAGGGGTAGATGGGCAGGGAAACAGCGCTATGTCCTGACTCGCCAATTCTGAGGATGGTGTTTGACACACACACAGGATGCTAATGGATTTGTGGTCAGTTGTATCTGTCTTTACCCTTATTACACCTCCCACTGCAAGTAGGCTGTGGTGGTCCTTCAGCCTGCGGTTCAACCCCAGCACCCTCACTTGCTATCCAGGTGACCCTCTCTGCTTCATTTCCTTGAGCGAAAATGGAAGATAATGAGAGTGCATTTATAGTTGCTCCCCGCAATCCATGCGGGGTACAATTTAAGACCCCCCAGGGATGCTTGAAGTCTTGGATAGCACTAAACCCTATGTACGCTATGTGTTTCCCTAGACATATATACCTATGATCAAGTTTAACGTGTGAATTAGGAATATTAAGAGATCCACAAAAATAACTAATAATAAAGTATAATGATAGCAATATACTGTAACAAAAGTTACGTGCAAGTGCCCTCGCTCACACTTTCTCCTTCTCCCTTTCTCCAATAACTGATCGATAACCTCATCACCTACTAAGTGTAGTCTGTGCAGAGGCACTGGGCAAAGGGATGAGTCCTGTCCTGAGCAGGACAGAATAGGACAGCGAGAAATTCCATCATGCTATTCAGGATGGCATCCAATTTATAGGTAAAGAATTACTCCTGGAATTTCCCATTTAATATTTTCGGACCAGAGTTGACCGTGGGTGATGGAAATGGCAGGCCACTGGAGGTGTGCAAAGCAAAAGCGTGGATAAGGGGAGCTGACTGCCTGCACAGGCTAGGATGTGGCACATGGTCTCGGAACTGATGCTCAGGGACACCACACCTTGAGATGACACAGCCCCAGCTGACACCATCACCGAGACAGTGACCAAAGCACCCAGACTAACCATGCCCAGACTCCTGACCCACGGAAACTGTGAGGCAATAACCATTTGCTGTGGGTAAGCTGATGAGCAGACAGCTGAATGGTCACACAGCGTGAGGTAAGTACTACATAAGTGCTTCCATGGTGACGACGGTAAAGTGGAAGGAACAGTCTAATACTTAGCTACTCCTCCCACGGAAAGCTGGAATCTCACCCCTGCCCTGCCACGGGGCTGCTCACTGGAAAACTGAAGACTCTGGGCTGACCCCCGTGGAAGAAAACAACACCTGAGCCAGCATCCCCTGTGTTCCAATTAGTGGCGTGAATAAGACCTAGTAGCCAGTCTCCGATATGTTATTTCCTGGCTGCTTTCTCGCACTCATTTAATGGAAAACTTTTTTATGTGCCTGGATGTAGAACATTTTTCTGTAAAGTAGATTTTCTCAAGACAATAACTATCCTGACAACACCCAGCTGATGGCAAGAAATCTATTTTTACCTATTTTCATGGATGTTGGTCAGGCCTGACACTATGCTATTGTGTAAATTTATGGCTTCATTCTGTGCGATCTTTGTGATAAACATGTTGTCACAGAGAATGTCGCTGACTAGCCTTCCCCTTCCTTTTGTAACTGCCAAGTGTACTTAACCCTACTGTCACTTAAATTTGTCAACTAAACAAAATAGTTAAGACTATTCTAAACCCAGGCTGATATCCATAACAATCCCTCACATGGGTTGGCTGTCAAACATTTCTTTCTTTCTTTTTTTTTTTTTTTGATGCTCCAAGTATCCCATTATTCTACCTAAAAGGGGTTACTCATTTGGTGTTCTATTTTAATTGTGGTAAAATACATATAACATAAAATTTACCATTTTAATCATTTTAGGGGGTGGTAGTGTTCAAAAATAGGGTTGTGGAATTGGCCACATAATTTACTAAAATCCATCGAGAGAGAACATACAGAAGTGACCAAAATACCAAGATACTGATTGGCAAGTTTCAGATTTTTCCCCCTGCTACCCACTGGAATATGAGCCTGAGAACAAGATGGGGTCAGCTATGAAAAAGAAGAAATAATAACTGTATGCAATCTAGCAAGCCCGTTTCTGGTTATCTACCCAAAAGAACTGAAAGGAGAACCTCTTTGTACAGCCACGTTCACAGCAGTGGGAAGGTAGAAGCAACCCAAGTGCTCATCTATGTGTGTGAGTTGTTGGTCTTGTCTGTTCATTTGTTACTTTAAGTTTTAGATCCCATATACGAGTGAAATCATATAGTTCTCAACATTTTGTAACTTATTTTGCTTAGGATGGTACTCTCAAGATCCACCCATGTTATTGCAAATGGCAAGATTTCATCCTTTCTTAGGGCCGAGTGGTGTCTCATGGTATATATGCACCATATCTTCTTTATCCAGTCCCCTAGTGAAGGTCACCTTGCCAGTCCTCTAGTGAAGGTCACCTTGGGTGTCTCCATGTACTGGCTACCAAGAATAATGTTGCAGTGAACATGGGGGTGCACAGACCTTTGTGAATAAATACCTTTTAGTTTTTTTGGGTAAATACCCAGAAAAGGGGTGCTGCTGGGTCATAAGGTAATTCTATTCTTTTTTTTTTTTTTTACATGTATTTGTTTGTTTGTTTTTTCATTATTACTTATCCCCCGTATATTCCCTCCCCACTGGGTAACTCTCATCTTAATTGTTTTTTCTGAAAAGGGAGATAAACATCAATGTGTGGTTGCCTCTCATGTGCCCCACAGTGGGGACCTGGCCTGCAACCCAACCATGTGCCCTGACTGGGAATCGAACCAGCCACCTTTTGGTTTGCAGGACGATGCTCAATCCACTGAGCCACACCAGCCAGGGCTATTTTTAATTTTTTAAGGAATCACCACAACGTTTTCCACGGTAGCTTTTGATTTAAAAAAGCGAATAAAATAAAATAAAGGTTTGGGGAGGAACAGAGTAATAAACATGATCTTAAAATGAACTATTTTATCAACATTTCCAAAATACAATTTACCTGTTTCCTTGATAAAAATGGTTAAGACAAAAAAATTTTGTTATGGCTATTTTACCAAAAAAAAAAAAAAAAAAAAAAAAAGATAAGAAATACCATTTATTTCCACACAAAAAGGAATAAAAGCAAACAGGTCTGGCTGACCTAGACATGGGTGTCCCCCACACGGGGTGGAGTGGGACAGCTGCTTTCCTCTCAGTGCTCTGAGACTTTAGCTCTGGTGTACACTGGGTGGGTTTTTTCATATTAAATTTAAAACATAATGGGGAGCACGGGGATGAGAAGAAATGCCAATAGGGGAAGCCGAGCACCAATAAGGCAGATGGTCAATCACAGGCCAGATCCCAGGGGGATTATCCAAGCGGAAGGCTGGTAAGCATCCAGGAAGGAAGTGCCAGGCCAACTCATCTCGTTTTCTCTTTTAATAAGGTTATGGATTGGTGTATTAGAGGAATGCTAAGCAGATGACTGCCTCTATTTCAGCAAGATTTTAACATGTTGGGCGGTGGAAGCACCCACTAAGCAGCCTTGGAGAGATGTGGGTGGGGGGTCCTGGGCACAGCAACCTGTCCTGGATCAAGGACAGACACTTGGGCCAGGAGGTATTACAACACAGGGCCTAAGCCCCCCAAAGCCAGACACCAGGTCAAGATGAGATCATCTCAATAGGCTGGAATGTTAACTTTAAAAGCGAACAGATGAATTCATCAGTGTTACAAATGGTCTGCATCTTGACACCAAGTTTCATAAAATGCCATGAAGAGCAAGCCTACCACAGGGAAAGGAGAAAGCGGGGAACCTGAACTGCCCACCACCCCCACCTGTGGGATAGGCTCTGTAGTTTGGAGCTGTCTGGGGGACAGTGGAAACAGTGCACCTGATGTTCCCCAGCCCTGTTCAGTGTTGGTGCCATGTCCAGAAGGACAGGATGCCCAGAAGCCAACAGATGAAAACTGGTGTCAAGCCTTGGAATAAAGTGCACTTTGAACCAGAGCAGTGCCAGGAACACAGTACAGAAGGGTCTCCCCACCTGAGAGACTGCAATGTGGGAAGGGGAGTCTGAAAACCTGGTCGTGCTAGAAGAACCAGGGAAGTTGAATTATTGTGCAAAACTAGATCTGAAGCCCTGGCCAGTGTGGCTCAGTGGGTTGGGTATCGTCCCAAAAAGTGAAAAGGTCACGGGTTTGATTTTTGGTCAGGGCACATGCCTAGGTTGCAGTTTCAGGCCCTGTTCGGGGGCACATGTGAGTGGCAATTGATTGATGTTTCTCTCTCAAATCTGTACTTCTCTCCTCTTTGTCCCGCCCTTCCCCACTCTCTAGAAGTAAATAAACTAAAAACAAACTCAGCCCTGGCTGGTGGCACAGTGGGTAAGGTATAGGTCTGTGAACCCAAAGGTTGCTGGTTCGATTCCCAGCCAGGGCATATAACCAGGTTGCAAGCCAGGTCTCCAGCCAGATACATAGCTGGAGGCAGGTGAAAGGCAACCATACATGGATATCTCTCTCTCTCTGCCTCTCTCCCATCCTCTCTTTCTGAAAAATAAATAAAATCTTTTTTTTAATAAAACAAACAAACAAACAAAAAACTAGACCTGTGTATAGTTCGGTACAGTTAACTTCTGCAAGCACTTCCCACATGCGCCCTGACCAGGGATCGAGCCTGCAATCTTTTGGTTATGGAATGATCTTCAACCAACTGAGCTACCCAGCCAGGGCACATGTTTACTCTTTAATCCCTTGATTCTTGAATTGTATAAGTACAGTCAGCTATTGTGGGGACCCCCAACCTACAGAGACCCCTCCGTGCCTCAGGTGAAATGAAACTTCCCAGGCAGCTTGAGCTAAGGCAGAGAAGACCAGCAAATATCTGGAAGACAAATGCCTCGAGCACCTTTCTCCAAAGGTATTTATTAACAATGGTGGGGGGTGCATCTATATGTCATCTGTAAAGAAGAATATTCTATAGAACAGAAGGTACTCTGTTTATACAATCAACAGGAGTTCCTATGTTTATACAATCTTGTCATTGTGAAAGAAGAACATTCCATAGAACAGGAGTGACTGTGTTTATACAATCAAGGGAAGGAATGCGGAAGTCTTGCCCCAGGACACGGTCAGCTAGACTAGGAGACGCCAAGGCCTCCAGGTGGCTCATTAAAAATAGGGAGGGTAAGGTTACATGCGGGCTAATGAAAAGTCAAAGAAGTTTGCTAGCTTCAAAGATTGATCTTATGGCCAAATTCCCACTGGGGACCCCTGATCACAGCAGAGGGGCTTGTATGTGCCTCGCATTCCTGGTTTTTTGGTCGGGTCTTACAGGCTTGGCCTACCCCGCCGCCATTCCGGGAGGACCCTGACAAACAAACAATTTCAAAGAAAAGTTACTTCACATAAATCTTGATTTCTTCAAGCTCTGGCTGGCGGCACAGTGGATAAGGATAAGGTGTTGGCTTGTGAACCCAAAGGTCGCTGGTTCGATTCCCAGCCAGGGCACATAACCAGGTTACAAGCCAGGTCTCTAGCCAGGTCCGTAGCTGGAGGCAGGTGAAAGGCAACCATACATTGATGTTTCTCTTTCTCACTGCCTCTCTCCCTTCTCCTCTCTCTAAAAATAATAAATAAAATCTTTAAAAAGAAAAAAAAAAAAACTTTGAGTCAAAGAACCAAGATGGCGGAGGAGTAAGTGGAACTACACCAATTTCCTCCCAGCACAAATCTGAAATTACAACTTAATTGGGGAGAAATCATCTGGAATAACCAAAAGAACACCAACTGGAGAGAAGCCTTATTACCCGGACAGAACAGAAAAGGACGATTCATCACTAAGCGACCCGTAGGAAGTGCGGAGACACGAGAGGCCTAGGATCCCTCGGGCGGCCGCCAAAGGGACGGAGACACATCTCAGCAGCCGGGGTTCCACCTGAGAAGGGTGGGATCGAAACCCCCAGCTGGGCTTCCCAGCTACAGCAACACAGCTGAGAGTAAAACAGCTCCCAGCTGTGAAAAGCAAAAAGCCACCATGTTTAGCGGCCTGAAGGAGACACTGGGCTCTCAAAGGGACCCCGCATGGAAATACACTGGCACCTACTTACCCTGGGCTCCAGCGGAGGGAGGGCAGAGTCGACTGAAGATTCCCAAGGCGAGTTTGGGGCAGTGGCTTTGACAGAGAAATGAGGGAGCGGCCCACGGGGTCCCCGTGCTGGCTCGCGCGCCATGCTGCAGGCGGAAAGCTACGTCCGCCAAGCACCGGAAGCTGGAGGGGAAACCATAGTCCCACCCCACCCCCCCAGGCCTGACTGATGATCACATGGCTGGATTAAAGACTGAATTAATCTGCTCTGCTCTGCCCTGCTCAGCGGTGCCCAAACCTGACAGTTGATCGCAGATTAATTGGAGTAACAACTCCAATTAAGACAGACAAAAACAGTGGGTTTCTGGGGGTCTCCAAGCCACTAAGACGAGACTGGGATATGAGCTGACGTCAGCAGGGGGCGGAGCCTGGAAGTAAAAATGTGCACCTGTACGCCGTAGAAGGTCACACCACCAAGTCAGGAAGTCAAAGCAGACCAATCTAAGAAGCAAAAACAAGAGGAGTCACCCAAAATGGGGGGGGAAAAGAAACCGTCCATCACCACAAGGAAAGCAGGAATCCCCAGAAAGACTGCTAAATGAAATAGAGGCAAGCACACTATCAGACATGGAATTCAAAATTATGATGAGAAAGAAACTAAATGAGCTCAGTGAGTTCAAAGAAAACTACAAACAACTCCAGAGGAACTACAAAGAACTTCAGGGAAGCTACAAGGAACTTACCTGCCCTGCTTCCACTTTGGGAGGACCCTGATAAACAGAAACAGCTAATAACACACGAGGGGGCTCTGATAAGGTTATCAGCTGATCTCTCAACAGAGACACTACAAGCCAGAAGGGAATGGCAAAAAATATTTCAAGCAATGAAAACAAAGGCTCACAACCAAGACTATTCTACCTAGCAAGGTTCTCATTCAAAATGGAAGGTGAAATAAGGAGTTTCCCAGACAAAAGAAGGCTAAAAGAATACATCTCCACCACACCAGCATTGCAAGAGATGCTAAAGGGTCTGCTTTAAGAAGATGAAGAAGCAAAGACAGAGAGGAACACAGGTACAAAAGAAAAAATGACAATGAATAAGTACCTATCAATAATAACCTTAGGCCGATGACACAGTGCATAAGGTGCCAGCCTGAGAACCCAAAGGTCACTGGTTCGATTCCCAGCCAGGGCACATAGCCAGCTTGCAAGCCAGGTCTCCAGCCAGGTGACCTAGAGGCAGGTGAAAGGCAACCATATATTGGTCTCTCTCTCTCTGCCTTTCTCCCTTCCCCTCTCACTAAAAATAATAAATAAAATCTTAAAAAATAATAATAATCCTAAATGTAAATGGATTAAATGCACCAATCAAAAGACATCAAGTAGCTGACTGGATAAGAACCAACTTTAACTTAGGAATGCTTTAAAATAATCTCGTTATAAGTAGATCATCCTAAACAATATATAGTTTTGTATTGTTGTTGTATCTGCATTACTGCAGGTTAAATTTTCTTAGATTGGAATTTTCTACGTTGGGAAAATTGGGCTATTTCCAATAACTTGGGAAAACTGACTTATTTGCAATATCTTAGAAAAATTGAATGCAGTAGGGGAACAAAAGAAAATGTGGATGTGTATTACATAAAATACATGCTATCTTTCCTATTCACAGTTACAAAATGTGTGCTTGTTTGTGGGTGTGTAATATATAGATATTAGCAATCTGTTTTAAATATCAACCAACTAGTAGTTGGTGTGTTGAGAAATTAGTCAATCTTAGGTTAGAAAAGATGCTAAGAATGAAGACTAATTCAGGATGGAAGTTAACAACTACTAAACTATATGATTCATGTACTTAGGCAATATATATTCTCAGATTAGCATTTTAATTAGATGAGATTCCTTTCAAACAGATAGTGGAAATAGACATTTCTAGCAATGAAGGCCCCTAAACTGGGGATGCTTGGGAAAATGTATTAATGCTATAGTAAACTTCATTAATCAATTTGAGCGTACCTAATCTCTACCTCACCAGACCCAGTGGTTTTGGACCACATAGGAAGTCAACCCCAAGTTCAAAAAATAGCTTGAATACTATTCCACAAAATTATTTAAATCCTAGGTTTTTGGTTTTTGGTTTTTATCTTAGATTAGTAGATAACATAATTTCTACTCTGTGGGGACCAGCTGAGCACTGCAGGTGCCATTATTTCTGAAGGCTTCAACTGGTGAAACATGTGCAGAGGAGAAACAGAGGGTATTGAACAAAATGGGACCCCTGCATGGGGAAAAAAAAATCAATCTACCGTCTAGGATAGAAAACTCCAGAAAGATTAAGTTATAGTTCCAGTAGCTTAAAATAAAGTTGAGTTGTATTATTGGAAGGGGTGGGATCTGACTCAGAAACCAAATTCATTTTTTACTGTGGGTTTAGCACTGTCTCTAGGACAGCTTTCACAAAAATGAGTTCTGCAACACACCATTTATGAGGTATATTTTTAAAAAAATAGCATTTCAGAGTAAAATAAGCTTTAAAGAAAAAAATGCTTAATTTGTTACAATGTATCTAAAATATAACTTAACACGTAATAATTAAATAAGCAATTTTAAATTTTTTGTATCAATTCCTCAAAATCCAGTATGTACTTTAAATACTTGTAAAAATATGTATGTGTGCATGGGTTTGGTAATATTGCAACTGATAGTACTTAAAAAGTAATGCTCTTTTCCTTTTCTCTTTTTATTTTTTAAGATTTTCATTCATTACCTTTAGAGAGAGAGGCAGAGAGACATCAATGTATGGTTGCCTTTCACCTGCCTCCAGCTACAGACCTAGCTGGAGGCCTGGCTTGCAACCTGGTTATGTGCCCTGGCTGGGAATTGAACCAGCAACCTTTGGGTTCGCAGGCTGGCTCTTATCCACTGTGTGACCAGACAGGGATTTCCTTTTCTCTTTAAGAAAAAAATTAAGGAAATGGAGACGTCAAAGAACTTACATGCATGATACACGGACATGAACTAACAGGGACATTGCTAGAGAGATTGGGGGGTACCAGATGGAGGGGGGCAAAAAGGGAAAAATTGGTACAACTATCATAGCAAAATCAATAAACATCTAAAAAATAAATATTTTTTTAAAAGGAAAAAAATAACTTTTATCAGCTTCAATAGAAACTAATTGCCTAATAATAACAGCTAACTCTGTTCCAGACATCGCTGGTCTGACAGTTTCCAGGTTCAGTAAGTTGTCATATGTGTCAATATCCCCTTGTGTGTGGCACCGGGTGTGGGAGCATGAAGCCAGATTAGGGCCCACCTGGTTCTGCCTGATATTGCTAAATGGCTGGGTTCATGCATTTATCCAGCAACTAGTTACCAAGTATCAGTTAAGTGCCAGGTGCTATTCTATGCACCAGAGATTCCACTGTTAACCCAGACAGATGTGACAGATGTGATATGGCACCAGTGACACAGGTACTGAACGATCCAGGGGGACTCAAGCAAGGCAGGCCTAGAGTGACAAGTAGAATAGGAGTTGGTGGCTAAAGGCTCCTTTTTTTTTTTTTTAAGATTTTATTTATTATTTTTAGAGAGAGGGGTAGGGAGAGAGGCAGAAAGGGAGAAAGACATCAATGTATGGTTGCCTTTCACCTGCCCCCAGCTACGGACCTGGCTGGAGACCTGGCTTGCAACCTGGTTATGTGCCCTGGCTGGAAATCGAACCAGCGACCTTTAGGTTTGCAGGCCAGCACCTTATCCACTGTGCTACCAGTGGGCTAAGGTCTTCTTTATGCTGGGTGTGTAGGAACTCAGAGAATGGAGGGAATTTGGGGGAGGCCAGTTGCTGGCTGTGGGAGGCTCAGGAGCTGCAGGGTCGGAAGAGGGCAAAGACCCCCCAGAGGCAGGAAGAGTCTGGTTTGAAGATCAGGACAAAGGCCTGTAAGAGCCAGCTCCATCAGGGCCTTAACCACCAGGTGTGAAATAAACACCGAAGGGAGGGGGAGAAAGCGCTCAGCACGTTTACACAAGGGAATGAAGAGGGGTGATTTGTTTCTACAGCAACTGCTCTGGTTGCTGGGTGCAGAAGGTCAGCAGAGAGGCCAGTGGGAAAGACACTGAGCAGAACCCCAGGTGAGCCACAGATGCAGGGGGGCCCAGGTGAGCCACAGAGGCGGGTGGACCCCCAGGTGCAGAGGACCAGCAGGGTGGGATGGGATAAGGGCGGATGACATGGGTGCATCCAGCAGGGAGAGCCTAGGGGTGGGGGTGAAGGAAAAGCGGGAATCAAGATGCCTCCCAGATTTCTCAACAATGGAGGAGTGGCCCTGCCCTCTTTTAGAGATGTGCCCAGCCAGTGTCCCAGCCAAAGTTCAAGTCCAACCAGCTGCCAGGATGGTTACTGCCAGATTTGTCCATGCATGTCCCACTCCGTGGGGATGGGTAACAGCAGAACATCCCAGTCACCTCAGAGACTAAATGTGCAGGATAAAGTACACGCAGGGGGTTCCCCCCACTTACCCCAGGGGTCACTTCCCACGGTTTTAGTTACACACAGTCAACCAAGGCCCAAAAATATGACATGGGAAATTCTGAAAATAAAGAGTTCCTAAGTTTTCAGTTGCCCACTGGTCTGAGTGGCGTGATAAAATCTCACACCATCCTGCCTGGGACGTAAATTATCCAGCATGGCCACGCTGCTCAAGCTCCTGCCTGGTCACCACTAAGTCCCTGTCCCTGTTATGAGATCCATCACTGTGGGATCACAATGCCTGGCCCCAAAATAGCCCAACACATGGCACAATGCCTATGTCACTCACCTCCCTTCATCCCATCACATAGGCACCTCATTATCTCATAGTGTCTCAAGGAGAGAGGCGACACATTACACTTAGATATTTTGAGAGAGTTCGCCTTCACGTAGCTTTCACTATAGTATGTTGTTTCGATTGTTCTGTTTGCCTCTTAGGGATTGTTGTTCACCTCTTGCTGGGCCTAATTCTCACATTAAACTTTACCTGAGGTCTGTATGCATGGGATTTGGTACTATCTGTGGTTTCAGGCATCTGCTGAATCTTGGAACATGTCACCTATGGACAAGGTGGGTGACTATATTGTCCTGTTTGCACGGAGGCGGCTTAACTCAAATGCTAAGGTGAGGACTACCTGAGAATTCCTGCCCCAGTCACAGACCCTTCCCGAGGCTGTGTCAGAGAAATTAAATGCAGGGGCCACATGGTACAATGACCACGTTGCCCTGGGTTCATTGCATCACTCCTTCTAGGACCGCACACATTACCATGAAGATTTAAAGCTGAATGGCCAGAAACAGAGCTGTTCCCCTTCCCCCTCCACTGCTCATTCTGCAGGGGACTCTGGCTTTTAAATACATGCTGCCCCTCCCTACCTAACTCAGGGCACCACATGCATCTGTCCTTCCCCATTCTCTGCTGAACAAACCCTGTCCGTTTACCATGCTCCAGCTTGCCTCCCCCTTGAAGCCTCCTCTGATTGCTCTTGCTTCCAAATAATTTACCTGCGTCCTGTGCTGACCGAACCACCACCTAGAGACCCCATGCCACCCCATCCATTGCTCCTTCTCATGAGTACAGATGACACAGGCTGAACAGAACACAAACTGCTCAAAAGCAAAGATCATCACTGCATTGCTTTTATTTCTCCCAAGAACCTTGAGCAGTTTTTCTAAGACTGTGAGCAACCCCACCCCACCACCAATACTAACTGATTGGCAGAAGCTTACAAATTGGTGAAGCCACAAATATTTCTAAATGTATCTTGAACGTAATGGAGAAGTTCCAATCTGGCAAATATTCATGTTACCAGCTGGTCCTTGGGGTGGGATCTAATTTGAGCATGATGGGTGGCCCAGCACAGCAGAGTGATTAATACAAGGCAAGACAGATAAATGACTCTGGTGGCTATTTGCACAGTTCATTAAGCTAATTAGTACAGCTTCCATCGCGCCTCAAGTTCTTGCTCCATTATTATTTGGATGCATTTTTGCTAAATTTCTGAACAGTTTAAAATTTAGTTCTAATCATTAGCCAATAAATACATCTTCTTGACCATTATATGATGATTAAATCGGGCTTTGAAGCTGTGAAAGGGATATTGTCTTACGTAAACCCTCATTTTCAGGGTTACAGTAAGATGTGTAAATACCTTGTTTTAAAAAGTTCTTCCAGGGCCCTGGCTGGTGGCACAGTGGATAAGGTGCCGGCCTGCAAACCCCAAGGTCGCCGGTTCGATTCCCCAGCCAGGGCACATAACCAGGTTGCAAGCCAGGTCTCCAGCCAGGTCTGTGGCTGGAGGCAGGTGAAAGGCAACCATACATTGATGTCTCTCTGTTTCTCTCACTCTCTGCCTCTCTCCCTTCCTCTCTTTCTGGAAATAATAAAATCTTTAAAAAACAAAAAACAAAAAGTTCTTGTAGCGCATGGTAACGCCCCTCCAAGAACCTGCATTAAAGGCCTTTTGAACAACGGTGCGAGGCTGAATGCTGGGAGGTATTTCTTCCCGAGGCTCAAAATAAGCTGGTGCTCCTGCTGAGTGAGGGCAAGTACCTATGGTGGCTGTCCGCCCCCCCCATCCCACCTCTACAGTGTCCCTTGGGGAACACTGGCTCAGGTTACCAGGTGGCTGAAGCTGGAAGACACTGTGCTAAGTGAAACAAGCCGGTCACAAAGAGACGCATCCTGTCTGATTCCACTTCTGAGGCTCCTACAGTCATCATCGGGGTGATAGAGACAGAACAAAGACTGGTGGTCCCTGGGGGCTGAGGGAGGGAAGGACAAAGAGTTAGGGCTGAACAGGCATAGAGTTTGGGTGTCACAAGATGAGCAGGGCTCTCTGGGTGGGTGGTCGTGTATGTGGGCAAGGTCTCAGAACTGTGCACTTGACAGTGGCTAACATGACGCACTTTTTACTGTGCATTTTCCCATCATTAAAACATTGGCAAAATAAAAAAGGTGGCTCCGTTGGTTGGAGCTTTGTTACTAAAACAGTTGCAGGGTGACCCTCTGTTAGGGAGCATGTGGGAGGCAACCAACCGATGGTTCCCTCTTAAAAATAATAAATCCTCGAGTGAGATTTTTTAGAATAAATATTTTTAAAAATTTTAAAAGCTCTCCTTTCCAGCCCCAAATGCTACCTTCAACAGAAACCTCCTGGGAGGACCCCAGCAAGCCTCCTACCCACCCCGAGACCCCAGCTGCTGCGGGAAGTCTCCTGGGGAACGTGCCACCTTCCGATTTCTCTCTGTGGTTGAATTCTCTTTACCATCATGAAGTAATTGGCTCTCCTTTTCTGCAAGCAGTGCCCATGGGTGTCAAAAGAGCTAACTCCGCTGACAGAGCAGCAGGTAGTTAATATCATGTATGCTTAATGCAACTTTCAAAGCCAGAAAATGGGTTTATTTATTTTTAAAGATTTTATTACTATTTTTAATGAGAAGGGAAGAAGGGAGAGAGGCAGAGAGGATGACAGACATCAATGTATGGCTGCCTTTCACCTGCCTCCAGCTACGGACCTGGCTGGAGACCTGGCTTGCAACCTCGTTATGTGCCCTGGCTGGGGATCGAACCAGCGACCTTTGCGTTCACAGGCTGGTGTCTTACCCACTGAGCTACCAGCCAGGGCTAAGTTTTTAAATCACTTAGACGAGCCTAAGACAAGATCCAGAACTGGATTCTGAACTCAGTAACCCTTAACAAACATGCCACAGGAAATCACAAGGTGCCCAAGAATCCTGGTAGAAGAGAGCAAAACCGAATGGGGGACAGCGGAAGCCTGGCAATGACCATGGTGGCTGCATTTCCGGTGTGGGGTCAGCCAGGAGGCTGAAGTAGCAGTGAGTGGCCCAGGCCGGGCCCATGCCTGTTTCCAGGCTTCACTCCACTGGTGAGCAGGTGACCAGCCTTTTCTTGGGTTTCATCTCAGGGCCCTTCCACCTGCACCTCTGCAAACTTCATCTCACATCACTGACTGCTCCTCCCCGCCCCGGCTGCAGACCCATCTAGGGTAGTAAATATCTGTCACTGGGGCCATCAGGCCCCTCCCTTCAGCCATGGCCAACCTCAACAAATGACAGTGTCAGAACACAGCTATACTTCGAAATCCTTCCAGAAACTGTTGGAAGCCACTCTCAACTGATGAGCAAGGTAGCTGATGCATGTGACTCTCCTGAACAGTGTTGGGGTCCCCCTAGAAAGAAGTTGGGGCATGCAGCCCTGCACAGGCCAGGCCAAGCCTGTAAGACCTGACAAAGCTGGGTGCATGCAGGCCCGGATGCTCCAAGGAGGGCCCTAAGTATGAATCTGGCCTGGGGAACATTCCATACATCCTTTGAAGTCTGCCCTGTGACCTAAACCTGCTTAACTTGTGTCCTGAGCGCACAGTAAATGTTCAACTTTAATCCACAGGTCATCTCACCCTCCCTAAAATTCTATGGGCCACCTGGAGTTCTTAAAGTCACGTTGTCTAACAGACCATAGCCTGAAGCAGATGGTCACATTCCTTCTATTGTTATCTAAACTTAGCAACTCCCTTTCTTCGGAATACTCTTCCAAGGTAATGATTTGTGGTGTGTACATGGCATCCCCAACCTTGTGTGATCAATAAAAACCTTTGGGGGTGGCCATCGAGGCCTTTGTCTATCAGACACTGGTCAGCCTTCTCTTCCCTAGCACAAGCTGCTTAGGAAGGTTCATTTCATCAGCGGCACCAGGGGATCTCCGCAGGTCATGGGGCCCCTGCTGTCCTGTGGGAAGACCAGCTTGGTCAAAGAGACACAGGAGGGCACCTTGCCTTCAAAATGTCTGAGATGAGATCATTCCTCCAAGATATGCTAACCCTGAGCTGCCTTTGAGCCTCATCTTAGATTATTTCATTGCTTCATTGCGAATTAATGTTCATTCTCGATACCATGTCACCATGAATAATCGCTATAGCTCATCCAGTTACTTGACAAACATGCCTCATCAGCAACCACTGTTAGGTGTGGTCTTTTAATATCTTAAAATACTTGCTGTGGTTTGTTGGCTCCCAGTGACTGTCTGCTGGAAGTCAAGCCAAGGTGGGGCAGTGGGATTACTCTGCATTTTCCCACCGAATCCTAAATCCATCAGGTAGAGCTTAACCCAAAGCAGTGGCTCCTGGCGGGCATCCACAGAGCCCATGGGAATCGAGGGGAATTCAGGGCCCTCCACACAGAGCATGGCTTCCTCCGGAACACAGAGAAGCACACAGCAAAGAAACCCATCAGCAAAATGAACGCGCAACCTATTAAATGGAATACATTTGCAAAGTATGTATCTGATAAGGGGTTAACATCCCAAATACATAAAGCACTCATTCAACTCAATGCCAAAAAATCAAATAATCCAATTAAAAATCAGATCTGAACTTCTGAACGGACATTTTCCAAAGTAGCCACACAGATGGCCAACAGGTGCTCACCGCCACTACTCATCAGAGAAATGCACATCAAAACAGAGGGGAGCAAAAAGAGGATGGATGTAATACAACAACAATAAAATTTAAAAAACAAAACAAAAAAACCCACAATGAGATGTCTCCTCACACCGGCCAGGATGGCCAGCATCAATAAATCAGCAAACAACAATGCTGGCAAGGATGTGGAGAAAGGGGGACCCTCCTGCACTGTTGGTGGGAATGTCTACTGACGAAAACACTGTAGAAAATAGTATGGAGGTTCCTCAAAAAATTAAAAATAGATCTACCATATGATCTAGAATTTCTATTTTGGGGTATGTATCTTAAAAAATTAAAACACTAACTCAAAATGATATCTGCACCCCTATGTTCACTGCAACATTATTTATAATAGCCAAGACATGGAAGCAACCCAAGTGTCCATCAACAGACAATTGGGTAACAAACATGTGCTTCAGATACAATGGAATATTACTCAGCCATAAAAAATAGTGACATCTTGCCCTTTGCAACAACAGCGATGGACCTAGAGGGTGTAATGCTAAGTGAAACAAATCAAACAGAGAAAAACAAATACATATGGTCTCATTTCATGTGGAATTTAAAAACAAAAAGCAACCAAGATCATAGATACAGAAAACAGATCAGCAGTTGCTGGGGGTGGCGGGTTAAGGGGGTCAAAATGTACCAACTTCCAGTTACAAAATCAGTAAGTCCTGGGGTGTAATATACAGTGTGCTGGCTATGGTTATTAGTGCGTTGCATATTTGAAAGTTGCTATAGTGACCTTAAAAGTCCTCATTACAAGAACAAATTTTGTAACTACGTGTTAACCAGACTTAATGCGGTGATCACTTGGCAGTATTTACAAATATCACATCCTTCTGTTGCACACCTGAAGGTAATACAATATTTTAGGTCAATTATACCTCAATAAAATAATAAACTTAATTTAATTAAAAAACACACACAGTAGAAGGGCAGTGTGTATTGACAGTCCTGGTTTGGTGGCCTGTGTAGAGTCCTCACCCCCACGGTGCCAATACTGACTGCTGCTTCCAAGAACTGATGAGGCTCTCAGGCTGGCGCCAGGCTTACAGTGGGCACCTGACCCCAGGAAGGTCTTTGGATGATTGTTACTACCCCTGACTGAGCAAGAAAGCCCACAAAACTGGGCTCCCCCACACCATGCTGTGCCTTGTTCAGCCTCCCTGACCACCTCCCACACCAACCAGACACCAGCTGGGACTCAGCAGGACTGACCACCCCCAGTGAAGTGGTCTGCGGCCAACTCCCTGAAGGCAGCCAGATAAACAAAAGGTGCTGAGAGTAAGTGTGGGAGGTAAGGTGCACAGCCAGGGCAGGGACCAGGGGACTGACCGCAGGGCAAGACGCAGCCCTTGATGTCCACACAGAGAATGAAGAGAACCCCAAAGGGAGTGGCTACACTGTGTCCCAGAGGGGACAGGAGGCCATCACAGAACAGAATGAGAGCCCTACCTACCGTGGATGCTAACCCTGGTTCCCACACACCCTTGTGGACCTGTCAGCCTCCCCAGGAAAACTGCGTCTCATGTAAGACTGACACGGGTTAACTTTTCAGATATTGTCCCCACCCAGTGGAGGCATCAGTATCCTGTCCACTTCGGTATCTATCCACGAGATAGCAGCCTATGAAGAAATACAGACAAGATAATCATATTTGGAGGAATAGGACCGAGCAGCAAATGAAAACAAATGAAACTTACAAAATGCCAAGAGTCAGGAATCTGAACTTAGGAATTTCATACACAGCAAATCATACTGTTCAAGATTAAAATGGGAGATGGTTTTTGTAACTCAACTCTGTTTTTCTTTTTATCCTAAAAACAATATTTTAAAACGAAACTGTTTATTTACATAATGGGTCTATTTGATAAAACATGTTGTGCATTTTATTATATGCTTACATTTTCAGAAACCACTGAAAAGGTGAGTTCCCATCACCCTATTCCCTTCGGGAAAAAAAAAGTTTGTGTTCACATTTATTACGACTCACGGCTGACCCTTTCTTATTCTCAGATGTTCTGAGCTCCCGTTTCTCCATATCTTCACCAGCAATGAGTTTTACCATTATTTCAACCTTTATGATTTGAGAAAAATAATATATCAATAATAATCACAGTAACAGCCTCTATGTACTGACTGTTCTCCATGGTCCAAGCATTGTTATTAAAGAGTTCAGCATAAATGACCTGTTAACCCTCCCAACAACCCAAAGAATCATGAATTATTGCGCCTATTTCCAGCCAAGGCTTGGAAAATCGATGCAACATGCCCCAAATCACATGCTGAGGACTGTCAGGGGTGACAGAAGCTTCAGTACTCCAAGTGCAGGGTGTCTGGAAAGCAGTGTCATCTTGTCATCAACTCCGCTGATTCAATCACCAGGGAGGTTTTATCTGGGCTCAAATCTCATGTTTATTAGCCATTGCTATTCATCTTTTTCTGTTTGTTTTTGAGAGAGGGGAAGGGAGGGAGAAAGCAAGGGAGAGGAATATCAATGTAAGACAGAAACAGTGATCAGTTACCTTGCAACACACCCCCTAACAGGGACCAAACCCATAACCCAGGCATGTGCCCTGACTGGGAATCAAATTGGTGACCTTTTGCTTTGCGGGGACGATGTCCAATCCACTGAGCCACACTGGCTAGGGCTGTTCTTTTTTTTTTTCTTTTTTTTTTCAATGTATGGTTGCGTTTCACCTACCTCCAGCCACAGGCCTGACTGGAGACCTGGTTTGCAACCTGGTTATGTGCCCTGGCTGGGGAATTGAACCTGCGACCTTTGGGTTCGCTGGCCGGCGCCTTAACCACTGTGCCACCAGCCAGGGCAGAGCTGTTCTTTTTTTAACTGTTTGTTCATCATCTTCTTACTGATTTTTCTGCTAATACATTCATTTTGCTTACTGATTTGTCAAAATCAACATTTTAAAGACTTCAATATATTTCCTATGATAGGTACATTTTTTATTCCTGAGCTTTCTGTTTGGATTTAAATTTATTGAAGTACTAGGAATAGAATTAATAGCTAGCTGGAGCCATCTTCCCTCACTTTCTTTAAAAATTTTTCTGTTTAAAAATGTCCTTGAAAAAAAAGTTTTTTCCTTGAAAGCTGTTTTTTCTGTTTCTCCCCTTGGATGCAAGTCCAGTTAGTGTTTTGCTTATTCTTAAGAAGTACGATGGTACCTTTTCATTTAAAAAAATCAAGTTCGTAAGGTTTCAAATATATTAGGATTGCACAAACACTTTATGTCTGAATGCTTTTCTTTGAATAATATATCCCTTCTTTCAATATATTTTCTTTGTTTTTCTGCTTTTTGAATAAGATTTTCCTTATAACATGATTCTTTATTTTATTGGTGTTTTCTAAGAACAAGATGCTAGGTTTATTCATCAATTTTATTATTTTTCTTTTTCCTAATTTTGTTCCTTTTTTTTTTTTCTTCCGTTTATCCTCACCCAAGGACATGCATATTGATTTTAGAAGGAGGGGAATGAAGGAAGAGAGGGAGAGGAACATCTATACGAGAGAGACACATCAATCAGTTTTCTCCTCTAACGCCCTGACCAGGGACTGAGTCTGCAACCCAGACATGTGCCCTGACCAGGAATCCAACCTGTGACCCTTTGGGTTATAGGACGATGCTCCAACCCAGGGACATTTCCTAATTTTTCATTTCCAATTTTACCTTTACTCCTTCCTCCTATTTTTACTTTGATGTGAATTATTGCTTTTCTTCGTCTAGTTTATTCAAGTGGCATATTCAATTCATGATTTGCAATTCTGCTTATTTAACAATAGCACTACAACTATCAATTTTCCTCTGAGGACATACACAGGTGGGATAAAAGTAGGTTTACATTTGTTTGTATAGAAAATAATAATAATAATAATACAAGCATAAACACTGTGTTTGGCATACTCACAACTGCGTAAATCTACATTTGCCTGCCCCTGTATATATGTTTGATAGAAAGTATTGCTGTTATTTTCAAAATGTCATGCAAAATGTTCTTCTCTCTCCCTTTCTCCCTTCTTCTATCTCTAAAATCAATACACATATCCTCTGGTGAGGATTAAATAAATAAAGTTAAATTAATAAAATACACGGAGGTAGTGAATAAGACTGGAGTTTGGGCCACAGCAAGAAGTAGGATGCCCCAGACCCCTCCCCAGCAAACCCTGCCCCTCAGTCTTTGTCTGAGTGGGAGATGCTAGAATGGAAAAGAAATGCCACCTGGGGACAAAGGGCAGGTGAGTGTCTCCTTCCCTGGGGCAGAAGCCACACTAAAGGCTGACGAGGAACCCCCGCACCCTCACACATTGCTGGAGCAAGGGGACATCAAGATGACACTTTGGAAAACGATCATTAACCAGGACAGATGAATCCCACTGCTATGCATGCACCATCCAGACGAAGGCACGTGTTGACCAAAGCCCACGTATGAGCACCGACCCGAACCAGAAACCTCCCAGATGCCCAC
Source organism: Noctilio leporinus (assembly GCA_004026585.1). Lineage (NCBI taxonomy): Eukaryota > Metazoa > Chordata > Mammalia > Chiroptera > Noctilionidae > Noctilio > Noctilio leporinus. The sequence goes on from PVIW01001241.1 coordinate 160,052, forward strand.
CAACAGCAGATGGATAAAAAATACTGAAGGTTCACCCAACAGCAATGGACAAGCCACAGTTGCACCCAACACTATGGATGGCATTTCCCCCACACACTGCTGAGTGTAAGAAACCAGACGCTCATGAATGAATACAAACTCTGTTTCCATGCATGTGAATTTAAAAAACGACCACAATTTCTGAATAAGGGTTAGCCTTGGGGTGACAGGTAACAGGAAGAGGGCACCAGGGGCTCTCAGGGAGTGCTTCTGCCTCTCGGTACTGCATACGAAGATATGCTCATTCGGTTAAAAAAAAAAAAAAAATACAACCCTTGAGCTGAGCACCCAACAATTGATGCAATTCTCTGCACCTATGTTAAGAGTTCAACAAAAACTTAAAAAAAAAAGAAAGAAAGAAAGAAAGAAAAAATACTAATAAGGGCTAGGAGAGAATCTGTTGCTAGGAGACCAAGAAGCCAAGATCCTGGCTTTGGTGATTAGCCCTTGGAGCTCAGAGAATGGAGACCCACTGAAGTCTATGAAACGTCTCAGGGAATTCTAGTGCCAGAAACCACCACAGCCTGTCCAATAATGCCTCCCATGACCTGTCATCTGCCAAACACCCCTGGAGAGCCACAGGATATGGCTGTGACAAGGCATCTTGCAGGGACACCCTGCCCATCTCGGACATGGCAGGAGCAGTGGTCCAGAGAGCACCTCATGCAGACTGGGCCAAGGAAGAGAATACTGTGCCCACACCCAGTGGTGAGGAGATCTAAGGCTTCACCCTTTGGGGGAGGAAGTGGGTGCACTTCCTGCAGATGTGGACATTCCCTTTTCTAATCCTTACCAGAAGACAATTTTTTGTTGCTGTTAGAGAAAGAGAGAGCCCACAAGCGAGCCTGAGCACCCTGGCTGGTGTGGCTCAGTGGACTGAGCACCAGCCTACAAACCAAAAGGTCACATGATTCCCAGGGCACACGCCTGGGTAATAGGGTCTCGGGCCAGGTCCCTGGTTGGGGGCATGCAAGAGGGAACTGGTTGATGTCTCCAGCTCATCACTATTTTTCTCCCTCTTTTTCTCCCTCCCTTCCCCTCTTTTCGAAAATAAAATCTGAAAAAAGAGAGAAACATTGACTGGCTATCTCCCATACACATGATGACTCAGAATCAAACCCACAACCTTTCAGTGTGCTAGACACCACTCCAACCCACTGAACCACCCTGCCAGGGCGTGAGGACATTCTTAGGGCGGCACACTGGGAAGGAGGAATGGTGGGAATCTCAGGCAGCCTAACAGATCCATTTTAAACACCTGTTTCTACTACACTGGACATTTCCTCTCCTTCAACAAATTCGTTGTGCTTCCTCTGGGCAGTGCTGCCAAATAAAAACACAGTCCAGTCATCATATGTGATTGAAAATTTCCTAGTTGCCACATTACAAAAAAATAAAAAGAAATTAATCACAGTATATTTTCCCCAACGCAACAGACCAAAAATATGATTTCAACATGTAAATATTCAAAAAATTGTTAATAAGATTTGTACACGCTTAGGCACACCACGTCTTTGAGCCTAGGTCGGGTATTTAGCAACACAGTACGTCTCAACCCATATCAGCTACAATTTCACTTTCACAGCTTCATCCGGAGACATGTGTATAGGTGGATAAGGCACCGGCCTATGAACCCAAAGGTCGCTGGTTCGATTCCCAGCCAGGGCTCATAACCAGGTTGCAAGCCAGGTCTCCAGCCAGGGCCATAGCTGGAGGCAGGTGAAAGGCAACCATGCATTGATGTCTCTCTCCCTCTCTCCCTCCCCCACTCTCTAAAAATAATGAATACGATCTTTTTTTTTTTTTTAATGTGTATAGGAATGGAGCCAGGGAAATAACTAAGCAAGTATCAAAAGTGTATATACAAGCATGTTCACTACAATAATAAACAAAAAGGGGAAACAAACACATACTATGAAATAACCAGGTATCCAGCCCTAAGGGTTCTGTTAAAAAAAAAAACAACAGGACCAAAATGGAGTCACTTGTGCTAAGCCCCACGCCACCAAACGGAGACTTCATTACATTTTCATCTCTTTCATCCATAGAACCTTAAACCAGTCAATCAGGGGTCCCTTAAAGGAAAGTGGCCCTGATATACAATCAGGGGTCCCTTAAAGGAAAGTGGCCCTGATTTCCTTTAAGGGGTCCCTTAAAGGAAAGTGGCCCTGAAAGTGCCCATGGTACATCCTTATCTTGTGCTCTCTTGCCTAGGAAAGTCTCTCACATTGCACCGCTCCTCCGGGCTCCCTCCGACCTGCTAGATTGGATTCTGCCTGATTCAGGAACCACTAAATCAAGGCTAAGATCATTCACATTAACTCCATTGAACTTTGGCTCTAAATAGTTCCCTTTGGCATGTCTGGACATCTGACACACAGCATTCCTCTCTCAGACTGCACAGCTCCTGGGCCAGGGCAGGGAGGCCACGGGACTTCCTGGGGACACCAGCCTGGATGGACTACGTCAAAGCTGACACTTCCCAGGCCACTCCAACTTCCTGGGGGTGGGGGGTGGGGGTGAGTGAGGCCCAGAAAATCCCACAGCTGCCATGTGTCAGCTGGACGACTTGGAAGGGAGCCAATGGGCCCTGGCCCACCAAGGCCAGGAGATGAGGTGTCCCCAAGGCCTGATGGGGACATATCAAACACTCAGGGTTCCCATTAAGAGCCACAGGGAGTTGAGTAACCCAGGCAAGAGAGACCACTCTACACAAGGCCCCTGCCTAGACTTGGGCCACAAGGGATAGCAGCAGGACAGCAACAAGCAAGCAGAAGAAAGGGTGCTGCTCTGGGGTCTTCAGCACCCAAGGATGCCAGGTCGGATCCCTGATGCTTATCTTCATCGTCAGACAGCGATCGTGTCCCTACAACCTATTACCATTCTGCGGAGGCACCTACAGGGACACAGGAGGCTGAGAACTGTGAGAAACTCAACAGTCCCTATGGGCAGTTTTCACACCCAGAAGCACCTGAGGCTCCCCTGGGGACCCTGTTAAAATGCTGACCCTGACTCAACAAACCTGGGTGGGGCCCAGGCCCTGCATGTCTAGTGGGTCCCCGCAACATGGAGACGCTCCCAGTCTACTGGCCCAAGAGAATCTTGAAAGCATCAAGAAAGAAGTAACTCATCACAGACCAGTGATCCGAAAACGAATCACCAATTGATTTCCTATCAAAAACCAAGGAGGCCAGCCCGGACTGGTGTGGCTCCGTGGCTTGAATGCTGGCCTGTGAACTAAAGGGTCACTGTCAGGTCCCAGCACCTGTCTATCTTGTTTGTGAGGCCAGTTGTCAGGTCCCGCGGTGGCGGGTACAAGACCACCAGGTGATGATAGCGGGAGGGCCCCTGCCTGGGGGTGAAGAAGAGCTTGCCCCCAGGAGGGTTTGCATGCTTTAGTGTAACAGCAGGCTAACGACCACACGGCTGGGCAGCTAAGAGTGCCGGCATCCTCATGCATGTTGGCCCACCATTTTGACAGCTGCACTTAGGGTAACGACTGCAGAGAACCCAGGCGTTTCTATACCTGCTCTCCTGCTTCCACTCGCCCAGGTGCTGAAGAGTGTCGGCACTGCCTTGCACGGTTGCTCTGCTCTCCCACAACACTAGTGTGCACGCTGAGCTTGCAGCAAGGGCAGCCCTATATGCACATTGGAACAAAGAGGCTGCGTGCCCAAAGGTTACATAGGGGGGTGACATCAGTTGCTAAGTTGGTACCTCCAGAGCCACAGGGTTCCAGAGGCTCTGGGGATAAGATGAAGCCCAAGGCTAGTTCCCTGGATGACCCAGAAGGACCAGCTGTGCAGAGACAGAGAAATTCCTCTGCCCTTAGAGTCGCCAGTTCCATTCCCAGTCAGGGCACTTGCCTGGGTTGCGGGCCAGGTCCTCATTTGGGGATGTGCAAGAGACAACCAATTGATGTTTCTGTCCCTCTTTCTCCCTCCCTCCCGCTTTGAAAATAAATTTTAAAAACCATGAAGGCCAGAAGGCAGTAAGATGACATTTTATAAGTGCTGAAAGGAAACAACAAAACAAAACAAAACAAACCTGTCAACTAAACACTGTATATTCTATAAAACTACTTTTCAAAAAATGAAGGTGAAATTAAGAACCACATCATGGATGGTTCAAATCATTTTAAATACCCACAGTAGGTGCAGAAACGGAAAGCAGACTGCTGGTTTCCGTAGGCTGGGGGTGGGGGGCCCAGGGAAATGGGAAAAACACGCTTAATAGGTATGGAGTTTCCCTCAGGGTGATGGAAATGTTTTGTAACTAAATAAAAGTGATGGTTTGCACCAAAAGAATGTGAATGTATTAACTGCCCGCAAACTGCCTACTTTCAAATGGTGAATTTTACACTATGTGAATTTCACCTCAAAAAAAAATAATTTTGAGAATAACAGGAAACTCTGGCTTCTGAAAACCTGACAGAAGTTTTGAGTGCCCAGTATCAGCCGAGGCTGGGACTCTAAAAATTACCAGAGGCTTCTAGGAACACAGAGGGTGTTTGTTGAAGAAAAATGACAACCGCTATTAAGAACAGGGGAGATTGGTCCTGTCCCTCACTTCCTGGTGGTGGCCTTGGAAAGAACAGCCCATAATCTTAATATCAGAAAAAAGTAGAAAGGAGAACTTTTACAAGAAAATATCATTATTTCTTTTGACATGCCTGGTGGCCCCCTGAAAGACCAGATCAAAAGGCTATTTTTAGTTCCTCTGACCAGGCACTCTCCCAGTGCTAAAGCTACTTCTCAGGGATATTTGTCAAAACATTTCCAGGTCTCTGCGTCCTGGGGTGATACCCAACAGTTTGGGCAAATCACACTAACAGGAAAGCTCAGAATGAAAGGCTGGGGAATGAGCCCTGGCTGGTAGCACAATGGATAAGGTGCTGGCCTGTGAACCCAAAGGTTGTTGGTTTGATTCCCAGCCAGAGCACATAACCAGGTCTCCAGCCAGTTCTCCAGCCAGGTCCGTAGCTGGAGGCAGGTGAAAGGCAACCATACATTGATGTCTCTCTCTCTCTCTCTCTGCCTCTCTACCTTCCCCTCTCTCTAAAACTAATAAATAAAATCTTTTAAAAAGAAAAAGAAAGGCTGGAAAATGAGATGCCCTAGGAGCTTTGAAAGGTTCCAAAGTATTCCTAGGAACACAGATGCCCACACACAGGCATACAGCTGTTGCACATGCTCAAGGAAAAACTATGAAGGCCCTGGGTTCTCATTTCTGGCTGACATTGAGGCTCTGCACAAGCAGGGAATGAAGGTTAAGTCAGAGCTGTCAACCAGCCAGCTCTCCAACATGCACATGGCGAAGGCTGGGTGGCTATCTAGCTATATAAGGAAACCTCTCTGTGATTATTAGCCAACCATAAGCTGGTAGAGCAGATATTTCAGTGGCCACACACAGTGTGAAATAGACTTCACAGAATTCATTCCGAACAAAGAACGACTATAATAAGTAGCTACAAACCCTGTTGGTAGGGAAGGACATGATCTACAGAGTTACGGTGTGACAAGATAAAAACTCTTCAGTGAAAGTATATGAGGTGTGGAAAGAAACAAGAAAGTATGGTTCAACCCTGAAAAAAATTTGATTAAGAATAAATAAAAACCGGTCTCAGACAAGAAGCACAGATGTTGGACTTACTAGACAAAGACTTTAAATAAGGTATTTTAAATGTTAAAGAACTAAAGGAAACCATGACTTTAAAAAAAAAAAAAAAAAAACCTAAAAGAACATGGTAGAATAAGATCTCACCACATAAAGGTAGAAAATGTAAAAAGAAATAAACAAATTCTGAAACTGAAAAGTACACTAATGTTCATAGCAGCATTACTCATAATAGCCAAAAAGTGAGGACAATGGTTAAACAAAGTGTGCACTAGCCATATAATGGAATATCATTTGTCATTAAAAGGAAGTATTGTTTCATGCCATAACATGGATGAACCTTGAAAACATTGTGCTACATCACAGAAGCCAGACTCAGAAGGCATATATTATACGATTATAAGAAATGTCCAGAACAGGGAAAAACACAGTAACAAGAAGCAGATTATTGGTCACCAGTGGAGGAGAAATCAGAGCTGACTACTAAGTATTGGGGGATTTCTTTCGGGGGCTATAAAAATGCTCTGAAATCGGATAGTAGTGATGATTGAGCAACACTGAAATATACTGAAAATCATGGAACTGTACACTATAAAAGGCTGAGTGTTATGTAAAAACACTTCAATAATAAAAAATAAAATCATTTTAATCAGCTATGCTGGAGGAAAAGCACTAAATATCTTTGAGAATTGAGAAAACAAGGACAAAATCACTGTCATATGAATAGGCAGTCAAAGAGTATATGACAACATAACAGAAAAGACAATGTAGAAAAATGTATTACAGAGGTGCCTTGCAATGCTTTAATATTTTCAAGTGTTATTTTTCTGGATTGCATAACATCTTAGGTACATTTTAAGCTTTTTTCACGTTTATAATGTGAGATTTATTTTCTCATTCTGAATGCCTACTTTTGTAACTAGATTTGTCTTTCCAATGTTGTATCCTTTCTGGTTAAAGATCTCTGAGAGTTGGGTCCCACAAAACCTGGAAAGGAATTGGAAACCAGTCACTCTTCTTGGCCCCCTGGGAGGAGTACAAATGGATCCCAACAACCTGGCAGTTTTAGTGGCATTACGGTGCCCATTCCCCATGGCCCAGGCAGGGCATCCTACTTCTAGGTACGGGCTCTGCTGGGCCTGGTCCTCCATCACAGCACACAGGTCAGGCCCCCAAAAAAACATGATTTGTCTCGGAACCAACAAATACAGAGCATCTAACAAGTCTGTGCTTACTGCTTGAAATGATAGAAATGGAAACATTTTCAACGTAGGTGAGGGCAGAAACAAGCCCAGCCCTGCCTGCTGTGACTCAATGAATTGAGCGCTGACCTGTGAACCAAAGGGTTGCTGGTTCGATTCCCAGTCAGGGCACATGCCTGGATTGTGGGCAAGGTGCCCACTTGGGGAGTTGAGAGAGGCATCCACACTTTGATGTATCTCTTTCTTTCTCCCTCCTTCCTCCTCTCTAAAAATAAGTAAGTTAAATCTTTAAAGAAAAGCAAACTTAGGTGATCACACCAGCCAGTAACACCAATATTCTGCCTCTGCCTGTCATAATTATCATCCCTGCTGCCCTGGACTGAATTGTGTCCCTCCTGCGCCCCCCACAATAAAATTCATTTGTTGAAGCCCCAACCCCAGTCTGGTGGTATTAGGAAAGGATTGGGATTAGATGAGGTCAAAAGAGTGGGACCCCATTAAAGGATTAGTGCCCTTATCAGAAGAGACCAGAGCTCTCTCTCTCACCCCTCCCACCCTCTGCCATAGGACATAAAGCAAGAATGTAGCCATTGGCAAGCCAGAAAGAGAGCCCTTACCAAGAGGTGACTACTGGCACCCTGACCCTGGACTTCCGGTCCCCAGAACTGTGAGATCAACATGCATTGTGTAAGCCCCCCACTGGTCTGTGGTATTCCGTACGGCCGCCTGATCTGACTGATACACCTGCCTGCGCTCTGTAATGGCTACGCCTGGTCATGCACCCCAAATCCCTGGGCACACTCTCAGCTCCAGAAGCCCCTGCCGATCTCTGTCCTGCTGAAATAATCCTGCAGAAGCAGCGAGCTTCAACGTTGTACGAGTGCTACAGCCAACAGCCAGCCAAGGATTCTCTCTTCTCTGAAATATGAAGTCAGGTTCTTTAAAAAGTCAGCCTCTTTTCATCTGCAGTGAGATTTTCTTTCCAAATCCCTCTTTAAACATTTCCTTCTGTGTGATGTCTTAGCCTTCAGCACTGAACCTTCAAGAAAAGCTGTTTTCCATTCACCACCGTGTTTTAGATCTGCTTTCCCTGACCTTTGAAAAGGGCAAAAGGAGGAGTCTCGAACCACCTGCTTTGAACTACCCAGCAGTAGAGAAACCGACAGACAAACCCAGTTAGAATACCCGGCCCCTGGGACCCTGAAGTCACACATGACAGGAGTCTGTGCCAGGGGGAGGCTTATGCTGAAACATCAAAATACAACGCCACTAACCTCGAGTGCTCTATTTGAAAAAGGGCAGAAAACGCTAAGGTTGCTTAGAACCCCGCTTGAAAACCATTGCTCTCCATCACCATCAGGCAAGAAGCAACCAAAGGCAGGGTTCTCCCCTCTGCAAAAGCCAGGACTCCCCGACCTTGTCCACGGGGGCAGTGTGGGGGGTACACCGGGAGTGACTGCATGCTGGTGGAACTGTTGCTGGGTGGGAGAAGGCCACCTCCAAATTCTCCGCAGCCCGAGGTTTGGGGATAGGGGATGGGACCCTGAAGCACAGCCATTTTCCCTAAGAGAGGTACTTTACCTATCCATGGCTGGTAACTACAGTCTTGGTTATGCAAATAACTGGACAAGTCTGCCCCAAGAAGATGGGAGGGTTTTTCCACCATAGAAGGGAGATGAAAGAACTTACAGGGCTGCAGGAGACTTCACAGGTGGGCGATTGATCACCCTACCCCTGTGTCACAGTCCACCATCATTGTTTAAAATAGGGCAGCACCCTGGCTGGTAGCACAGTGGATAAGGCGCCGGCCTGTGAACTCAAAGGTCGCAGGTTTGATTCCCCAGCCAGGGCACATAACCAGGTTGAAAACCAGGTCTCCAGTCAGGTCTGTGGCTGGAGGCAGGTGAAAGGCAACCACACATTGATGTCTCTCTCCCTCTTTGCTTCTCTCTCTTCTCATCCTTCTAAAAATAATAAAATAAAATCTTTAAAACTAAATAAATAAAATAAAATAAAATAAAATAGGGCAGCAGCCATCTACCTCTTTCTCCTGGAGGATCTGCAGACAGATATGCAGCCAGAGAAATGGGAAAAGAACTCACCTGGCTAGGGGGGTGGTGGGGTGCGGCGCATAGTGGGGAAGGGAGACAGGCAACTTGTGCAGAGAAGGTAAGGAGTCACATGTGGTACAAGGTCAGGGAGAGTGTGGGTGCAGCAGCTGCCGGGGATTTTGAATTGATAACTGAATGCTAAGCTGTGAACTGTCGTGGTCCTGAAAAAACGGTACCATTACCACTTGCTTATCCATTTTAAAGCTAGCCTAGTAAGGCAGGACTGTAGATTTGGGGTGTTTTTAAAGGGAGTGGGCTTTTACAACGTCATTGCACTTTTAATATAAATGTGTATACCCTTCCAATGAACAAAATACCTTTCCTTTTCGCCAAACTCTGTTATTAAGTTTTTCGGTTTTTTTTGGCGATGGATGGGCACAACAGGCCCATTAAAACTCAGGATCTTCCCCCAAGCTCCTATTTCAGTATCACAGGAAAACGGTGTGATTCAGCTTGAGGATGTGGGGTGAATTCTCATGTTAGCAAGACTTTAACAATGTTCATTCAGACACTGTGCATATCGGGTCTGGTTCACAGACAGACAACGCACCTTCCATTCCCAGCTGTCTGTCTGTCCCTATTCCACAAGCAGCACTCCTTCCCAGATGTAAATGCTCAGCTGAACTGACACACAGCCACAGCCAGGACCTAGTCTAGTCCTAGTCTCTGAGGAGGGCTGTGCCGAGATTTGGGACACATTCAGGTAACTGACATTGATCCAATGCCTGATGGGTGCTCAGCGCTGACCTAGACAGACAAACAGTGAACTAAACAATCTTGCCTCTCTGGGGTTTATGCTCTGGAAGGAGACCTCCTAAGAAGTAAGTTAAGCACATAAGCAAGTAATGAGTGCCCAAGAGGGAAGGAAAATTAACAAGAAACCAGTACTGGGGGTAGAGTGGGGGAACAGTGTGATGGGGAAAGCTTAGGTTTTGTGGTTTTTTTTTTCTCCTCACCTTAGGACAGGCTTACTGGTTTTATAGAGAGGCGGAGGGAGAGAAACAGCAATGTCAGACAGAAACATCAACTGGCTGTGTTTTATAAATGCCCAGCCAGTGCAGGGGGTCAGGCCGGGTCCCAGGTGAGTCCTGACCTGCAGACCACACCTTCCAGTTGTGGGTAAGGCAGCCTGCACACCAACGGTAAGATTCTCAGTGGGGAAACACATATAATGAATTATAACAATGAATACTTAAAATATCATCTGGTGTAATAGTCAGCTTCATAGAGCAGTGCGCCCAGAAAACAAAAGCATGAAAACATAGCCACAAAAAGAATGAAAAGAAATAGGAATAAGTCTCTCTTCTCTCAACATGCACATTCTTGAGTAATTAATTGGAAGAAATTTTTGCAACTCAAAAAAAAAAAAAAGAAAGAAAGAAACAGAAAGAAAGAACAAAAAACACATGCTTAACTGAGACTGATTTGAAAAGTGTGCTCATCCACTCTGCATTTATGGAATATAAATGTTTCCAATGGGCAGGGTGGCTATGCCAAAGCAGGGCAAAGGCGCATGCCATACACTGACGTGTAAGAATTAATTGTTCAAACCTGGATGCAAAATTTAGTATGAACATTCCACGTAAATGATATAATACTAAACTTGGGAGAGGGGAGAATTCTTATAGATTAAATGGAAAGACCTTTGCCAACGTTTCAATTACCTCATAAAAGAAGAAGGAAGAAAGAAGAAAAAAAAGGCCAGAACTTGGTTCTATTACAATGAAAGGATCTCTCTTCTAAGACACTAAGCTTCGAGCAGATGGTGTCTCTCCCAGGCAGCCCCTGTGTCCCCCAAACATTCTCCCAGCCCCCCGCTGACACATTCCAGCTTCAAGAGTGCCCGCAGGCTGCCACCGATCTTGCCTCCCAAACAGAACCCAACGAAGGTGACTTAGCAAGTTCCTCCACGCCCCCTTCCAGCACGTTGGCTTTCTTTCATCCCTCCTGCATCACCTACCTTTGGCAATGGTCATCAGCAATCTCTGGGTTGGAAAATCCAAAAGAGGCATTGTTATTCTATTTTTTTTTTTAATCCTCATCCAAAGATATATTTTATTAATTTTAAAGAGAGAAGAATGGGGAGAGAGAGAGAGGGACAGACACTAAGAAACATTGATAGGTTGCCTTCTGCACGTGGTCCTATAAGGGATCAAACCCGAAGCCTAAATATGTGCCCTGACTGGGGATTGAACCTGCATCCTATTGGTGTATGGGATGATGCTCCAACCCACTGAGCCACCCGGTCAGGACCGCATCACTGTTCTTTTGCTCAATGTCTCAGATGCCATCAGTGCAGTTGGACGCATGTACCTGCTGGTCTTATTTTCCGCTCTTAGCCTCCTTAACGTCACATTCTCCTGCTATGCCCTGATCGGGCCACACTTTGTTGGTTTGTTTGCTGGCTCCGCCTGCTCTTGTGACTTCTAAATGCTGGAATTCCTCTCAGGGGCCAGGCAGTCTCCTCTGCTGTCTCCCTTCCTCTGCTGTCTCCCTTCGCTACCCATTTCTCCCCCTGCTTTGTATGCGTTTGCTCACCTGGTTTCACCAAGCCCACCTTTCCTGGCTTTCAGGACATTCCTGATGGCTGTGTGAGAACTGAGGAAATGTTGCATTAAGAGGGCTCTGTGGGAGAGCCAGCCAGACAAATACTGCTTTCCACAGCCCTCTCCTCAACTCAGAAGTAGAAAAGAAAGGTGCCTAAAACAGTGTGAGAAGAACACACCAGACCCATCAACTGGTTCTCATCCCTGTTTCCACCCCACTTATCTAATAAAACGTGTACCACCTTCTTCTCGTCCTCCCTTGCTGAAACTGAGCCCTGCGTGGAATAAAACCCAGAATTCGCTACTTCTCTCGTTAGAAAGTGCCAAGGGCACCTGCCTCACTTCCTCGCCAGGGGGTGGAGTCAGAGAAGTGCCAACAGAAGGGGTCTGCAGATCCACTGGCCTTGCAACCTCAGGTCCCCACAGGCTGTGGAGAAGCTGATGAAAGGTGCAGTCCTCACCCTGACCGGTGTGGTTCAGGTGGTTGGAGCATTGTCCCACAAAGTGAAAGGTGTCCGGTTCGATTCCCGATCAGGGCACGTACCTGGGTTGCAGGTTAGGTCCCTGGCCAGGGCGCATCTGAGAGGCAACAGATCAATGTCTCTCATGTTGATGTATCTCTTCCTCTCTTTCTTCTTCCCCTTGCCTCTCTCTAAAAATAAATAAGTAAAAATCCTTTAAAAATATATATATATATAGTCCTCTCCTCATAAAAATGTGTAAGCTTCTGTACGTAACTTTAAGGGTCCACCCTCTGAAGTTCATTTCCTGGGCCATGGACTCACGCTAAGGGCCTGGGCTGTGGGTTCTTGAAGGCTCCCCTTAACTCACGGGTGCCTCTGACCTCTCAGGCTAAGATGACAACAAATGAGGCCCAATGCGATGATAGCATGCACCTTGACTGAGACCCCCCTCGACCCACCGATCAGCCCTGTAGAAACCACAGATCCATTCCCTGAACAGATATTCTCTGGGCTCAGTCTACATCCTAGGTGCCATTTTCACTGGGGAAAAAAAAAAAGACTCCATGAGCCCCACCCTGGGGGATCAGGGAGCCTAAGCAAGGGGTCAGCCTTGACATTGGGGACCAGTAGTTATCATTTCTACAGCATTTGAGATTCCATTCCCTAAAAACCTCATCAAGACTGGGAAACGCCTCGTTCAGAATAAGAAGCTACTGTCTCAATGTCAAAGGCTAACCAAAAAAAAACCACAAACAAACAAAAACACAAGGATGAGTTGAAAGAGCAGCTCCCTCTCCCTCTAAGCCAGTGAAGGGGTGCTGAGCCTCCCAGTGAGGTGGGTATCGAGCCTCTGTTACTTCTCCAAGTGACAGTCACACATTCCTGCGTGCGTGCCTGCAGTCATGGCCATATGGCATGATGGCCTGCTGCCCACTGCAAAGATAAGGAGCCAGTTTGAAATGGTAAAGGAGCCCAAAAATAAAGATGTCAAAACAGAGCCACGAGAGTGAACCAGAGGATACTTCCGCAGCCAGCCCGCCTCCGCATGGCCAATCGGGTGCAAAGGTCTCCCGCGAACAACTGTGATTCTAGGAAGTCGGAGAATGAGTTCCACAGTGAAACGTCTGTGCCAAAGCACATTGTTAATTCACTCAATGACACAGCTCTGCCTTTGAAAATTATATTTTTATGTTTCAAATAGCAAAAGAAAAAAGAAAAAAAAAAACCACCCAGAATTGTCTAAACTTTATCCATAGGATGGCTACATAGATTATATTAATAAAATAGAGTACTATGCAGCCATTAGAAAAACGGGGGAAATCTCTGGCTGGTGGCACAGTGGATTAGATGCTGGCCTGAGAACCCAAAGGTCGTTGGTTCGATTCCCAGCCAGAGCACATAACCAGGTTGCAAGCCAGGTCTCCAGCCAGGTCCTTAGCTGGAGGCAGGTGAAAGGCAACCATACATTGATGCTTCTCTCCCTTTCTTCCTCCCTCCCTGTCCTTCTCTCTGAAAATAATGAATAAAATCTTAAAAAAAAAAAAAAGTAACTGCGGAAAACAGTATTATTCAAGTAATATGGGCTATAGAGTTTGCCTAAAACTCTATTCTTATCAATTCTTATCCCACGGGGTTCTGTGTGGAATTTGCAATTATATCATTTCTACCCCCACCCTGGCTGCTGCGATTGATCCAGGAATAGGAATCATGATAAGAAACAAATTGATTACCATCTTCCCAGGTTTCCCAACTGGAAAATAAAAGCCTCCTGCATGTCCAGTTACAGGGCTGTGAGCTCACACAAGCTTGGAGGAGCAGAGAAGCCCATGTGAAGGCAGCGTGCATGTGTGCGCACAGGTTCACACACATGTAACTGTTCCGGCGTAGACAGGGGAAGTCTGCATCTCACGTGGCTTCTAACAGAGTGGACAGAGAACAGAGAGAAAATCCCACTTCTTTATGAAACTCAAAAGAAGTCTCGGGATGATTGGTGATATTTTCCTTTTCCATTTATACATTTCAAATGACAGGAAGGGTACCACAGTCTCTCACCGACAGTACCCCAAGTTGCCTTGCAGAACTACACGTGTAAGTCAGTTCTTTGGAATGGGAAACACATCTTGCCAAAGAAACCAGGCTATTGAAAGCTGAGATTCGATCCCAAGCCAAACCTGTAAATGCTTATTTAAACCATACTTTACTTTTGGGAAACCACATTTTTGTCAAAGTCCTACGCGTGCCAGGCATTACATCTTCCAAAAACATTAACTCACTTATTTCTCAAAACTGACAGGGTTTTATTTCCTAAAATGGGCAGCTGTGAGGGCAGGGGGTGATATCACTAGATTTCCAGGGTGGGTCTTTGTTTGGGTTTTCCCTACCTACAACTCTGACTGTCCTAATGTAACATTTTGTTGACTGGCAATTTTACACAAAAGCTAATGCCGGTGCAAGCCCAAGTTAACTTGTTATTGGTCAACAATGTCTAGGCTTGAAAATGCAAGTTTTTTCATGACTGGTCAACAATGAGCTAAGAGTCCCAAGGGGGAAGAGGAAGCAGAGGTCCCTTCTGAGAGGACAAGTCTCTCCTTATGCATTCTGGACCCTGATTCTCCACTGGTTTGCTCAGTATCACCCCTGCTACCTCTACAGCAACACACCCCCCTTAAACCTCTCCCCGAAGCTGGGCTTCACTCCCACCCACCTGTCTCCCGCCTCCCCACCCAAGCCCACCCTTAATGCGCCCTCTCAGCCTCAGCTTCTGCTCCCACTGCTCCACCCATGTGCCTGACTTTTCCAGCAGGACACGCTGGAAAAGACATTCCCAACTCTGTACCTCACTGTGGAAATGCCAAGTACTTTAGAACTTCACCGAAGCACCATTTAATTCTTGACAAGTGAGCCCATGTGGAGGAATGTGGGCCACCTTGATGACAGCCTGGGAGGTCAAGCAGACTCCTGACCTCCAAGTTCCTAATCCAAGGATATGGAACTTGAAAGAAAAAGAAAAAAAAACAAAAACAAAAACAGAGCTGGCCGGGGAGGGATCCAAAGGCTGCCTGAAGCGGCCCCTGTTTTCATTTATCCTATAGTACGCAGAGCACTTTTGAATTTATTCCCTCACACTGTGACCCAAGTAAAGTAAGTGATTCAGAAAACTTGAGTGGTAAACAGCCAGCTCCAGGAGTGATCTGTGTTTCCTCAAACGTGCAAGTTCACTTTAAGTGTCCCCTGCAGGGATGAAGAAAGGAGATGGTGCTTTCTCACCCTCGGCTTTCACAGCTGAGATGCACGACTGGAAAGCGGGAGGATTTTGTCCAGGCTCTGAGCCAGGGCAGAGAGCGTGGCCGCACCTCCCTCCTGGCCGACACAGGAGGCTGCTATAGCCCATGTGCCTATTCCAGTGACTCCAACACAGCGGTTCTAGACAGAAGCTGCCGTCACGGGCTGACAGCTGGTCACTGGCGTGCCCAACAGCATCATCATCCACCCGAAAACTAAAAATCCCCCTTTGACAAACGGGCTGACCAAATTAAGTTAGCTAAACCAATGTTTAAACCTAAGCCTCAATTTTTAAAGAGATTTCCACCCAAGAAATGGGGATTTGTCCTTTAATGGGTATGGCGTTTCTGTTTCTGCAAGATGAAAAGAATTGTGGACGATTGTGTGAATGGACAGGTAAGTGGTTACGGTGATAAATGTTATGTTACCTGTTTGTGACTGCAATTTTAAAAAATTTTTATTTAAAATTTTAAAATCGTAGTTGTGTGAATAACTAACGTTAGGTAGGACTGACCACTGGTTGTCAGGAAGAGATCGCTCCAAAGTTGGTTCAAGTTACTCCTTGTGATTTCCCAAGCAAATCAGATCTTCATTAGTTTAAGGTGCTATGCCCGCATCAAGCAGAAGGGGGCAGCACTGAGTACGGCACAGAATCTCCTAAGGTCTAACCAACTTTCTTAACAAGCAATGTCAAAAGAAACCTGCCTGCCAAGTGGAGGTGTAAACTGGGAACTAACCATGACTGCCCATGCAGGAATAAACAACCAACCAGAGAAAGTTCCTAGCGACATGTCTGCGTGGGTGGCGGAAATTGAACTTCAACTTCAACATCTACCTGTCCCTTGAAATGTCTTCAGAAAGATTACACTATGAGAGGTAACTAAAACATTATTGGGTGGACAGAAGGTTGCCTTTCACATGGCTCAGTTGCACAATTAAAATAAGCCACAAGCTTATTTTAATTTTATTATTTAATTATATCCCTGCAAATCAAAGGGTTGCTGATTCAATTCCCAGTCAGGGCACAGGCCTGAGATGCAGGGCAGGTCCTCAGGTGGGGGCCTGCAAGAGGCAACCACACATTGATGCCTCTCTCCCTCCTTCTTCCTCCCTCCTCCTCTCTCTAAAAATAAATGAATAAAATCTTTAAGCCTCCAGTGCTGCATCTTCTGGGCAAAGCCAGGACCTGTTGGCGAGACTGACCGATGCATTGTAACAGTTCTCTGTCCCAAGTTCCAGCTGATTCTCCAGAACAGGTGTATAATTTCCACAGACACAAGGCAATATGGATAAAGTCAAATTCAGAGATGAACCAGATAGAAAATGCAGCATCCGGTGAGTCTCCCTATGCCTTGGCATGATACTGTCAACCCTAAAAAGTCATAAAAGGTCAAGACCATGAGCATGGATATGAAAAGTATCCTGGAAAAAGCTGCCAGTCTAACCATCACTGGCCAAAAAAGACGAGAGAAAAAATTACCCTGTGAATGAGACGAGAGTCTAAGACTGCAACTTTGTGATGGTGAAGAAGACACCAGTACAAGGATAAACGTAACTACCACTGGCTAGATATTTTAAGGAAGGTACTTGTGTTATAGTATTTCTTTTTTACCAGAAAGATGATGCTTAATAGAAGGTGCTCTTTGTAAAAGAGGTTTTACTCTCAAGTAATTTATACGAGCTGAGCCAATCATTTATGCCGCAAAGAAGGACAGTAGCTAAAGGCCACCTGCTCTCTCAGTTATTATGAACCCACTTCAAACCCTTCTATTAAAGGTTGAAGACAGACTTTTTAAAAATTAGTCAAGGATAGGCACTGTAAATTCGACCTTCAATACTTGAATAAACAAGGGAAAACAGCTTGCAATGTTAATCCTAAAGATACCCAAAGCATTGTTGGATGTTCAAGACTGCTGCTTCCTTGTTCTTGTCATAGATGAACTTCTCTTAAAAAGCTAAATCTGCCCTGGCTGGTGGCACAGTGGATAAGGCACCGGCCTGCGAACCCAAAGGTCGCAGGTTCGATTCCCCAGCCAGGGCACATAACCAGGTTGCAAGCCGGGTCTCCAGTCAGGTTTGTGGCTGGAGGCAGGTGAAAGGCAACCATACATTGATGTCTCTCTCCCTCTCTGCCTCTCTCCCTTCCTCTCTTTCTAAAAATAATGAAATAAAATCTTAAAAAAAAAAAAGCTAAATCTGAAGACTTTCCAGGACCTTAAAACCACTAGACTGGAAGCATGCACCAATTTCAAACAAGATTCACAATCACAAGTTAGCTCTCTTACCTGTGGTACCTCTCTGGTTCATCTGTTTCTCTAAGGCCCAACCAATATCAGAGCCATTCATTCATCCACGCAGCAAATTTCCTAAGTTCCTGGCACATGCCGGCAGGGATGGGAAACACACTTACTGAGCCCTTTTTTCCAGCTGCAGAAGTTGAGGTCAAAGGGAGGAAGAGGTCTGCCCCAGCCACAGGGCAAAGAACAATGACAATCACGGGAATGGCAAGTTTCCCCAGCTCCTGCCCGATGCCGTGTCCACCCTGGCACGCCTCCCTCCCTGTGCCCTGCTCTGAGCCAACAGAGGGTGCTACTGAAGCCAGTACTGCGGTCACACGTGTAGCTACCCAGCATCGTTCAAACACCCCCACCCCCGATCTGGAGGTGCCCATCTAGCTTTCCTTGCAGCTGGGACTCAGGCTGGTGATGGCTGTGCCAATCAGTGGGCAGCATGGCACACGGGGCCCAGCGGGTGAGGCAGCCAGATTTCTGAGGCCGCAGTGTCTGAGCTGATAGCGGCCAGCGCCCAGGCAGCTGGGGGTCTGTGCTACTTGGTGGCTGCAGAGCCACCTTCTCTTGTCAGAGGCCTGGAGTTTTGTACAATTGGTTCACCTGAACTGTTTGCTGCAATGAAGAACCCTGACTGACATTCCACCCATGCGCTTGACTTACCCACAGTGCTCAGCACCTACACCTAGAACCTGTATTCAAAGTAAAAGGAGAGTGTTTCTATTTTATTAATAGAACAAAACTGGGACTGCTGCATTTTCATCAATATGTCAAAAGCCTCATTGCTTTAAAAATTATATATATGTGTGTGTGTGTGTGTGTGTGTGTGTGTAAAGATGATGGTACGGTAGAAGCCAGTACCAAAATACCCTTCCCCAAAAATCTAACAGAGTGAAGCTACATGGCAGGGCTGCACAGTTCCCAGCTCTGTCCTCCTGGGAAGCAGGAAGCAAAGAACAAGATCAAATCTCACTCACACCCCAACGTAGAGAGAAGCAGAGAACAAGAGCCAGAAAATAATCAGGGTCCCCCCCAAAGCTGGAGCCAATGCTGTAACTCCTGCGGGGGACGGTGGGCCCAGGACACACCTGCTAAAACTGGTCTCCGGAAAGGAAGGACAGGGCTGCACCTGGCCAGAGTCCCCCAGACAGCTAACAGGAACCTCTGTGAGACAGGCAAGGGCGTCTCCATTTCCTCCCTTCCTAGGCAATGGCCCCAGCAGGGTGTCCAGGGGGACAAGGAGGGTATGGCCCTGGGAGCTGGGTGAAGCCCTGTCCTAGCTTTTGCTTTGTGACTGTCACGGTCCCTTCTTCTGTGACTGTCACCCTGACCCCAGCTCCCCAAGGGCAAAGCAACTCCCACATGGTTTGAGCACATAGCCAATGTGAAACTCCACAGGCTTCAGGACACTGTCTTTGCTCTTTAATAAAACCATAGGATCTAGGACTTTTCGATGTTTTTTAAATTGTCCAATAAGACTATAAAGTATGAAGAAAAAAAAAATTTTTTTTTTGTCCTTCACATACTAAAATTAAGTGAACTGTATAATGTTCAAAATTCATTTTCTTTTGAACAGTCTGTCAAAATGAATGAGAGACAGAAAGGTTTCAAAAGTTCTTCCTGGGGGTTGGGGTTGGGGTGGGGGGCAGGTGACAGGGTTGGGGTGTGTGGGGGGATGACAGGGACATGGTGGGGTGAGGGCAGATGAGAGAGGTGGGGTGGGAAGGTGACAGGATTGAGGTGGAGGGGCAGATGACAGGGGCAGCATGGTGGAACTAATGGCTGGGACATCAGTGAATAAGGTCTACTCATAAACATTTACCCCCAAAGCCACCCAAAGTTAAAATACTTAAAACCAAGGCAAAGAAATTCAAGAACATAAAATAGACATATAATTTTAACACACCCTGTCAAACGATGTAACATGACACGGCCAAAAAAAAAAGTAGTAAAAGATTTAAAATTTAAAAAGTGAACCAGGTACTGATATTTTTTAAGAAAGCGGTTAAATTATGAAAAGCAGAAATTTTACAGCCGCATTCACTGGCCATGACCAAGTAAAACATGTCAGTAAAATAGTGACACCCAACCTCCGCCTCTCAGAAAGGACTACATACTAGTAAGGAACATTCTTCCTCAGAACCCCAGGATCAAAGGAAAAAAAGTAAAACTAAAATGACAGCCTTGGCCAGTGTTGCTCAGTTGGTTGGATGTTGTCCCACAAAGCAAAGGCTGGCTTCGGGGTTGATTCCCAGCCAGGGCACATTTCTGGGTTGTGGTTTGGTCCTAGTCAGGGAGCACCTGAAAAGGCAACTGATGGTTGTTTCTCTCTCACATTAATGTTTCTCTACTTCTCTTTCCCCTCTCTCTAAAAATAAATATTTAAAAAATTATAAACAGCTAAAAATTAGTGAAAGAGGGAGCACTCTGTATTAAAATTTATGTGCTATAAATATACCTATACTCGGAATAAAATTTAACTTTATATACTTGCTTTTATTATTTAAAAAGGATGACTACATATTAAACGTGCAACTGCCAAATCTATAAAACAAAGAAAATAAAACACAATAAAGGAGGGGTGTAGTCAGGATCAAAAGTGAAAATTAACAAACTAAAAATTATTATAATAGGAAGCAAGTGACAATTTTTAAGAAAAAATATATAAAACTGGAAATCAAATTTTGCTGAAGAAAACAAACTAATAGGTAAGACAATTAATGGTTATTGAGTATTGATCATTGAGAACGACTCTAGGCTTTACAGATGAACTGTCTGACTTACAAAGGACACATCTTTCTACGCTAGTCCACAGAAAAATACGGAGAGGTCACCCCTTTTTAAAATTTTCACCCAAGGACATGTTTATACATTTTAGGGAGGAAGGATGAAAAGGAGAGGGAAAGAGAGGGGAAGAGGGAGGGAGACAGAGGCAGACGTTGATTGGTTACCTCCTGTACTTGCTCCTACCAGGAGCTCAAACCTGCACCCTAGGTATGTGCCCTGACCAGGGATGTAACCTACAACCTTTTGGTGCACAGGACGACGCTCCAACCAACTGAGCCACCCGGCCAGGGGAGGAAAGCTCACCAAATTATTTTACAAAGCCAGCACAACCCAACTCTTAAGATAGTGTATGCTTATGTACAGACAGGAACAAACACTCCGGACCAATTTCTATGTGATTTAGAAGCAAATATCTTAACATACTAGCGCATGGATTCCAAAAACATGTTAAAAGAATGTGATATGGATTATTCCAAAAACTGTAAGAATAATACAACAGCTGAAAATCTACCAGCCTATGTAGCCCATCAATTGCTGAAACAGAATAACCAAAACATTATATAAATACATGACTGAAAACATCTGAAAAATTCAGCAGTCATTTCTTGAAAGAATTATAAATAGAAGGAAACTGCCTCTTAAATTAAAATTTTTCCCCTAATTTGAAGACTAGTCTGGAAAGCAGGTGGGGGAAATAGTTATAAAGAATATTTTGGGAACAATTCACAAATATTTGAATATACACAGTAGATAATGTTGTATCAATCTTAATTTCCTGGCTTTTATTATTGCTACATGTTTATGTAATACCCCTATATTTAGGAAATACACATTTCAGTATTTAGAGGCAAAGGGGCAAGAGATCTGCAATGTACCCAAAAGTGATTCAGAAAAAATACATAAATGCCCAGGCTGATGTGGCTTGAGAGCTGACCTGCGTACTGAAAGGTCGCCAGTTCGATTCCCAGTCAGGGCACATGCCTGGGTTGTGAGCCAGGTCCCTGGTTCGGGGCATGGGAGAGGTAACCACACATTGATGTTTCTCTCCCTCTCTTTCTCCGCCCCACTTCCCCCTCTCTGTAAAAATAAATATTTTTTGAACACGTAAATGAATTCATTGATCAGTCAATCAATTGATCACTTTAGGAATCTGGAAACCATACAGCAAATGGGCCAAAATGTTAATAATGGGGGAATCTGGCTTGAGGATAAAGGAGCTCTTCGTACTTTTCTTACAACTTTCCTGCCAGTGGGAAACAACAGCAAAGTTGGAGTCATCAGAATGACCTAGCTACTAAGAAACAGGACTGCCAGCGAAGATGGAGGCGTAGGTAGACACACTGCAGCTCCCTCACAACTAGAAGAAATTCACATCTCCCTCAAACCTGAATAAAAACAATGTAGAAATTTCATAAAATCAAACTACATGGAGGCATAACAGAAGAAGTAAAGAAACACGCAGCCAGACAGGCAGGGGAGCTGTGGCAGGTGGCGCAGCACCAGCGTGCTAAGGCCACAGTGAAAAGCATAGTCACACATTTAAAGGTGGGAAGTGATCCTGGGGCCAGACTGCACAGCCCAAGTTCTATGGCTGGGGGGGGGGGGAGTAGTCCTATCACTACTGACTGTGAAAACCAGTGGGGTGGGGTTTGAGGCAGAGGAAAAAACTGCTACATTGTTGCCTCTCAGAACCCTTCCCCACCTACTGCACCACAATGTGATGAACAGGTGGTCTGGCATGAGAAATTCCTCAGGCTCCACCCCTTACAACATTGCAAGTGCGACAGAGTCACCTAAGACACAGAGGCGAACACAGAAGGCTGTCAGGCTGAGGAGACAGAGAGGTATGGCCCAAAAGAGGGCGCAGATCAAGGTGCCAGTGGGAGAACTGAGCAACGAAGAGACAACGAACCTAATAGCCAAGGAGACAGCCAGCCTACCAGATGCAGAGTTCAAAATGCTGGTGATTAAGATCATGGACTTGACAGATATGCTTAAATACAGCACACACAGAAAGCAAGAAGTGAAGGCTAGGTTATGTGAAATAAAGAAAAATCCATATGAAACCAAGAGTGAAGGGAAGGAAACCAGGGTTCAAATCAATTATTTGGAACATAAGGAAGAAGTAAACAGTCAACCAGTACAGAAAGAAGAAAAAAGGACTGAAAAAATGAGGAGAGGCATAAGAGCCTCTGGGATGACTTTAAACATGCCAACATCAGAATCGTAGGGGTGCCAGAAGTGGAAGAGGAAGAAATTAAAGACTTACATTAAAAAAAAAAAAAAGAAGGAAAACTTCCCTAATTTGGCAAAGGAACTAGATATACAAGTCCTGGAAGCACAGAGAGTCCCAAACAAGCTAGACCCAAGGAAAACCACACCAAGGCACATCATAATAAAATGCCAAAGGTTAAAGATACAGAGAATATTAAGAGCAGCAAAAGAAAGGGAGAGAGTTGCTTACAAAAAGGTTCCCTTTAAGAACCTGATTTCTTCAAAAAAACTTTGCAGGCAAGAAGGGCTTGGCAAGAAGTATTCAAAGTGATGAAAAGCAAAGACCTACAACCAAGATTACTGTCCAGCAAAGCTATTATTCACTATGAAAGGGCAGATAAAGTGCTTCCCAGACAAGGTAAAGATAAAGAAGTTCATCATCACCAAGGCATTACTATATGAAATGTTAAAGGGATTAAGAAAAAGAGAATCAAAATGATAAACATTAAAAAGACAAAGTAGCCCTGGTTGGTGGCACAGTAGATATGGTGCCAGCCTGTGAACCCAAAGGTCACTGATTCAATTCCCAGTCAGGGCACATAACCAGGTTGCAAGCCAGGTCTCCAGCCAGGTTGGTAGCTGGAGGTAGGTAAAAGGCAACCATACATTGACGTTTCTCTCTCTCTGCTTCTCTCCCTTCCCCTTTCTCTAGAAATAATAGTCTTAAAAAAAAACAAAAAACAAAAAAACCCTGGCTTGTGGCACAGTGGTTAAGGCATTGGCCTGCGAACCCAAAGGTCACTGGTTCGATTCCCATCCAAGGCACATAACCAGGTTGCAAGCCAGGTCTCCAGCCAGGTCCGTAGCTGGAGGCAGGTGAAAGGCAGCCATACACTGATGTCTCTCTTCCTCTCTCCCTTCCCCTCTCTCTGAAAATAATAAAGTCTTTAAAAAGAAAAGAAACAAGAAAAATAAAAGACAACAAACTCACAACTCAACAGCAGAATCTAAAAAATAAAAACAAAAACAAACTAAGCAGACAACCAGAGAGGAAACAGAATTAAAGATATGGGGAACATTTGGAGGGGTGTCAGCTGGGACAGGGAAGGGGAAGAAGTGGGGAAAAGGTGCAGAGATTAAGAAGCATAGCTGGTGGGTGCAGAATAGACAGGGAGATGTTAAGAACAGTATAAGAAAAGGTAAAGCCCAAGAGCTTACATGCACGATTCATGGACATGAACTAAGGGGAGTGGGATTGCTGGAGGGAAGGGTGGTGCTGGATGGAGGGGAGCAAAGGGAAAAGAAACTGGAACAAATGTAACAGCATAATCAATTTTTAAAAAGAAAGAAAAGCAAGCATCAGATGAAAGCAAAGAAATTAAAGCTATTCCCACTAAAACCAAGAGCTAGACATCAATGTCTCCCTTCACACTATCTTTCAACACTAAGGTTCCAAATAAGGAAAAGGAATAAGAATATAAAACACATACCGAGAGATGATGACTATTGACTGTGAAGAAACAAAACTAGTTGTCAAGGATAGCAATATAGACATGGGAAGCAGATACATTTACTTAAAAATGGAGTAAATGAGACATTTTCTAAATGAGAGAGAAAGAAGCAAACGTCAATAGTTTCTCTCTACAGACATAGTAAGCCCTAAAGAAGGAAAATTGTTCAATGAGGACACAAAGCTACACAATACAAGCTGGGAGTACCTTTAACAAGAAAGATACAGACAAGAACCCTGGCTGGGCAGCGTGGTTGGGTGAAGCATTATCTGATATACCAAATGGTTGTGGGTTCAATTCCCTGTCATGGCACATACTGAGGCAACCAATTAATGTTTCTCTCTCTCCCCTGTTCCCCTCCCTCCCTTTCTTTCAAAAATTAATAAATATATCCTTGGGTGAAAACTTCAAAAAAATAAAAAGTACAGACAAGAGCCTTATGATAAAACCTGAAAATGCTTTATCTGTTCAAGCAGGTAAGAGTCATGATAAAGATGTTCATCAGGAGATCCAAAATATGAAGACACGTCATTTTATTATATTGTGAATATATGAAGTCTACTTTGGAAAAACAGTAAACTCTGCGTGCTTTTTACTTGAATTTGCCTGGTATGGGGTTTTCAGTCTTTTTATTTTCAGCCTTTCTAAATGTCTTCATTTTAGGCCTATCTCTGGATCTTGCCTGGTTAGTCAACCTGAAATGCTTTATTTAAAACTAGGTTAATTCAGTCTATTTACATATAATTATAGTCTATATGTTTGGCGTCAGCTTTGACTGGATTTTAACTGTATATTTAAACCACTGATGCACAAAATAAAAAGAAGGGAGCATAATAAAACAGGGACACACAGCCCTGACCTGTGTGGCTCAGTGGGTTGGGTGTCATCCTGCACACCGAGAGGTCGCTGGTTCAATTCCCGGTCAGGGCACATACCTGGGCTGTGGGCCAGGTCCCCAGTCTGCATGCCTGCAAGAGGAAACCAATTGATGTTTCTCTCCCTCTTTCTCCCTCCTTTCCCCTCTTCCTAAAAATAAATAAATTTTTAAAAATCTAAAAAAGCACCACACACACACACACACACACACACACGCTCACGCACAAAGCCCTTTAGAATGCTGCCTGCTGTATCTGGTCCCTCATCCTCTCTCCGCCTTGCTCTAGGTATGTAGGAACAACTCTGGTTCTAGTTACTACTTTTATATTATTACCTTATATAACTGCCTTAGCAACCTCTTCTTTAAGATGTCATTCCCTTGTTACTATGGGCAAGAATGCAATTACCTGGTAACTGCTTCTTCCTCCCTCCCCTGCTCTCCCTGAACCACCAGTTTCATCACCAGTATTAGCCTGGTTCATCTTTATAGTCTCAATAGACTTCACCTCCTCTGCTCACTTTGTCAGCTTCAAGACATCACATGACATTGCTCCCTAACACCCATGCAACAGCGGCAGAGTTTGACTTTGTCCTCATTTGCCCTCTCATTTCTTTTTAGCTGTAGGATTCTATGCAACCAGACGTGTAACACATATGTGTTAATCCCCTCCCCACCACGTCACTATATTTTGGTGGTAACTCGTCATTGTGCCTCCCCAGAACTTAGGAAGAGTTCACCACTTATTTCACAGTTCTTTGAAGTTCATTCTCTAGTAAACTCCTAAGAAAGGCCTCCTGGGGTCAATAGTCCTGGAGTTCTTGCAAACTCAAAATGATACGTCTGGGTCCTTTATATTGAAAGGACCATTAACTGGACATAGGATGCATGCTCCCATAGTAACTAGATTAAAAACATTAAGGCTGCAGTTCCAGGTAGAGTATGCTGCACACACTACCCTATGTCTCCCACGGTGCAGCTAGCTATAAGACTGGACAGAATTGTGGGTTACAGACCCCTGGAAAACTCTGAAAAGGGAAATGATCTGGCCACCAAGGAAGAAGCGTGACATTCAAAGTGCCACCAAACTGCAGCAGTTTCTTGTTTGGCCCTCCTCAGTATGAAACAGCTAGAAGCCCAAAATTGAGTGTCAGTACCGGCAGAGAGACAGCCAGGATGACCCCAGGGGCAGCCCTGGCTGAAGGATTTGGAAATAGGCTTTCTAACGAGGGAGGAGAGTGAGGAAATCCCAACTGTGTTTTCTTTCGGAATTCTTTCTCTTCTTGCTAATTCTCTCGCACTGCCCAGCAGTATGGTAGCAGCTACAGAACAGGGCAGGGCAAGGCGCCGACAACTTTCTCCCCTGGTGGGAGGGTCTTGACCCCCAGAGGATGAGCCAAAGCCTTGTTATTGATTTTCCCTCAGTCCTGCCCCTGAGCGGACCCTGGGAAACCAAAGGCTCAGAAAGTGCACAGAGAAGCAGGTTAAGCTCGGAAGACCAGATAGGGGAAGCCACAGAGAAAGAAAACACCACGAAGATCACCAAGAGCAAGGTTGATAGGAAGAGAGACCCCTGAAATTTCCTTGGGAATTCATGAATTCACTCCTGAAGCGTGCATGTTAGACATGACACTAAACAAAGAATAAAAATGTTTCACAGGACAGATAGCCTCCCAAGAGCCAAGCTGGCCACTGGATGGCGCTCCTGGCCACGCTGGTGCAAAGACTGCAAACTGAGCTGATCTTAGAACCACCCCCAGAAGACTGCTCAGGTGGAGGCCAGGACCTGAGAAGATGCATAACCTGCTAAAACAAAAGTAGCAATATTAGCCCTGGCTGGTAGCGCAGTGGATAAGGTGCCGGCCTGCGAACCCAAAGGTTGCAGGTTCGATTCCCCAGCCAGGGCACATAACACGGTTGCAAACCAGGTCTCCAGTCAGATCTGTGGCTGGAGGCAGGTGAAAAGCAGCCATACATTGATGTCTCTCCCCCTCTCTGCCTCTCTCCCTTCCCCTCTTTCTAGAAATGATGAAATAAAATCTTAAAAAAAAAAAAAAAAAAAAAAAGGTAGCAATATTCTCCGTAGGATTTGAACAATACCCAACAGACTATTCAGAATGTCCAGGATACAGTCCAAAGTTACTCAGCAGACAAAGAATCAGGAGAATGTCAACTTCCATGGGAAAACAGAATCAATGATAGATTCTGGAATTATTAAAGACTATAAAGGAACAGTAATAAATATGTTCCAGTAAGTCGAGGCAAATATTTAAGAATGAATGAAAACCTACAGAATCAGGGTGGGGGTGGAATAGGAAATGAAAAAGAGAACCCAATGGAAAATTTTTTTTAAATGAAAATTATAATAACCACATTTAAAAACTCACTGAATGACTTTAATAGCAGAATGGAGATGAAAGGAGAACAAGGTCAAATAATATGACAGCAATAATTTAAATGACCATGGATTTTTCATGAGAAAAGATGAAGGACAGAAGGAAAGGAAACAACATTTTTAAAGACTGAAAGAAAAAAACCCTGCCAACCTAGAATTTTATATCCAGTGAAAATGCCCTTCAGGGACAAAGGTGAAATGAAGGCATCCTCAGATAAGAAAAACTAAGAATTCTTTGATGGCAGACTTGCTCTAAAAACACTACTACAGGAACTCATTCAGACACAAAGCAAATGATACCAGAAGAAAATCTGGAGTGTCGGAAATTTAGGAGAAACAAAAGAAATGACAAGTATAATAGACTCTTCTTCCATAATTCAATCCTTCAAAGCAAAAGTGTAATACTGAGTTTTTAATATATGTAAATGCAACCTATTAAATAAATTATATAAGATATAACGTAAAACAACAACAATGTAGATGAGGAACACTAGTGGTAATGAGGTTTCTACATCCCACTTGAAGTGGTAAAATTCCATGCGGACTGTGAAAAATTCAGTATATGTATTGTAAGCTAAGGGATAACCACTAAAAATACTATACAAAGAAATGCAGTTAAAAACAATTGAAATGGGCCCTGGCTGGTATGGCTCAGTGGATTGGCACCAGCCTGCAAACCCAAGGGTTGCTGGTTTGATTCCCCAGTCAGGGCACATAACCAGGTTGCAAGCCAGGTCTGCAGCCAGGTCCGTAGCTGGAGGCAGGTGAAAAGCAACCATCCATTGGTGTTTCTCTTCCTTTCTTCCTCCCTCCCTGCCCTTCTCTTTAAAAGTAATGAATAAAATCTTTGAAAATAAATAAAAACACTGAAATGTAGTGATTAACTAAGGTTCCAAATAAATCCAAAGAAGGCAGGAAATAGGAAACAGAAGAACAAAATGAGGAGGGAACATAAAGGGAAAAAGGTAGATTTAGATGTAACTTAAAATACATGAACAATTACATTAAATGTAAATGGTACAACCCATCAAATAACAACAGACTGGCAGAGTAGATTTTCTTTCAAAGATCCAATTATATACTATCTACAAGGAACTCATTAAAATAATGAAAGTGAGTTCAAAGTATGGGAAATACTTTAAATATGAAAAGGATACACCATAAAACAATAACCAAAGCAAAACTAGAATGACTATTCTAATATCAAACTGATTACAGAGTTCAGAGCAAAAGAAACAAAACCAGGGATTAAAAGAGACATTACATAATAATAAATATGCCCACTCACTATAAAATTTATATAATGAAATAATATATATATATATATAACAATGAAAATTTATATAAAACTATGTATGGTGGTTGATGTTAACTAGATTGTGTTCACTTAAAAATATTTTTTTAATTTCTTTTTAGAAAGAAGGGAAGGGAGGGAGAAAGAGAGGGAGAGAAACATCAATGAGTGGTCGCCTCTCAAGTGCCCCCGAATGGGGACCTGGCCCACAACCCAGGCATGTGCTCTGACTGGGAATCGAACTGGTGATCCTTTGGTTTGCAGGCTGGCACTCAACTCACTGAGCCACACCAGCCATCCTTTGACAATACGTATAAATGTTGAATCATTATTGTACACCTAAAACTAATATAATGTTGTCTGTCAATCATCTATCGGTTAATTTTTAAAAAAGAGTAAAACAGAATAGTATCTATAATCAGAACCATAGAACTATGACTAAAGGCAAATAAAGTTAGTGTTTTACATCCCAGGTACAAACTAGATTCTGAATGAATTAAGATTTGAGTATAAAAAATGAAATGAAAACATTGGAAGCAGCTCTAAAAGAATATTTATGTGACCTCTATAATGACAACCTTCTTCTGTAAAAGAGAAAATAGGAAAAGTTCTAACATTTTCTATATGCAAAAGACAGCCAAAATTAAGCCAATTTAGAAGTGAAAAACTGCAAGAAAATATTTGCAAATATGAGAGAAGTAGCATGAAAGTTCAGATCAAATGAAAACAATGAGCTATTTTTCTTCCATCAGAAAAATAAAAATGTCATGGGCAACTAGCATCCTTTGCTAAGAGGGTGCAAAAGGACACTCATGTCATATGTAAGGAGTGACCACAATGTTATTTGGAATCAGTAAGGCACAACCTAACGAAACCCCACATTTGAATACACTTTGACTAGCAAGCCCACTCTGGGGAATTCACGCTCAGAAAACAAGCACCAGCATCTAAGGAGAGAGAAGCAGCCTTATTTGTAGAAACACAGAACTGATACAATCAGAGTATTCCCAGAAGGAGAATAAATGAATAAATTACAATAAATCATACCATGGACTCTTACATAATCATTAAAAATAATGGGAATAGTAATAATAGTGTGTTAGGGCTGGGAATATTTCTTTCTAAAAAAAAGTCATAAAGTGTGGTGTGTGGTATAATCTTCATAATTTTTTTAAAGAAACATTTCCACACATATATAAATTCTAATGTTTTTTAGAATAAAGGAAAGTGTGGACCACATCAAACAACTCTAGTAAGACAAGTTACCTATGGCAGTGGACAGGAGGCACTGGTGTGACAGTGTGTTCGTGTGAGCCAGTTCACTTTAGTTATTGCAACAAGCACACATGGCTTTGGGGGTATTCAAATCCACTGGCATTGCTTTTAAAGGAAAAAATACATTTACACACACTGACACAGACACATATCCTCCTAATGCTTCTGTCTTTATCAACAGATGTTAACAGGCAACATGGAAAATCCATTCTGTGCTTGTCTCTGATGTCCTGGGCATTAGAAAAGTTTTCAAAGAAAAATAAGGAAGCTGCTCTTTTAAAGGATAACCATTCAAGATTGTTGCTGGGAGGACTATCCCAGCTCTGTTAGTCTCCCAGTCTGCTAATATAATTATCACCTCTGCCAAGAGGTCAAGCCCTCACCCCCGAAGCGGCCACCACCCTCCTAGCTGGATGCAGGACTTGGGACAGGGGCACCTTTGGAAGGTGGCCCTCCAATCAATGACTGGAACAGCGGCTACGGCGAGGTTTGCCAAGGTTCTCCCTCCTCCCATTCCTTAATCTTCCTCAACTTGCCTAACGTAATGCTGCCCCAAATTTCTCTGGACTCTTCACCTTTCCGCACCGTTTTGTACTTTCCCTAAGAAAATGAGGGTGTGACTTCCTTGCAGAGGCTCTGCCTTTGACCCTCTCCCACTGGGCTTTAGCAGACCCCCTTCTGTCTGCCTGGGGGTCTGCAGTTAGCCTGATGGTTAGGCGTACAGCCTCTCACATTAGAGCCAACCAAGTTCAAACCTGACTCTGGCCACTTCTGAGCTGAGTAGCCTGGGGCAAGTGTGAGGTCAATTTTCTGCAGCCTCTTGACTGGGCTGCCCGGGTAGAAGGTACGACATGATTTCGGGGTGTGCCTGGGATGGTGCCCCGTAGAAGAGACTCGCATTTGCATCAATAGACTGAGTCAAGAAGGTTGTCTTCCTCAGCAAGGGCAGGCACCATCCAATCCCTTGAGGGTGTGACAAGAACTAAACACAGAGGGTGAATTCCCTCTCTGACTGAGCGGAGACATCCGTGTTTTCCTGCCTTTGGACATCAGGGCTCCTGGTTCTCAGACCTGGACCTACACCCTGGAGTTAGTGGGCCTTTGGACTTGGACTTCACCACACCACCTGCTTCCTGGTTCTCCAGCTTGCAGGCAGCAGATGGTGGGACTTCTTGGCTACCATGCGACATGAACCAATTCCTCTATTCCCTCTCCTGTAACATATGTATATGTGTATGCATTCTATGGGTTGTTTCTATGGAGAATCCCAACTAATAGGAGTTACTTAATCCCTCGTTCAGCTCAGCATACTCAGCAGAAGCTGCCAGGACATTTTAGGGCTTAGGCCCAGCCCTGAGACAACCTCAAATCTCCCCCAGGCCACCAGGTGAAACAACACCGCAGCCCAGGGTCCAAATTCCACTGATGGAACTTCCCAAGTGCATGTGCGTGAGCACCGGGAACCACAGGAAATGGGCAGCTACAGTGCCTAAGACATTCTGCTTAGTGTTTGGCACATAGTAAGGACTGAATAAGTGTGAGCTCTTTTTCTGAGGCAGTGCTTTTTCTTAAACAGAGGAGAGTTGTTTTTACAATGGTTCTTCACTGTATGCAAACCACAGAGAAGGCCTAGAAACCGGGAGACTGACAAACAGGTCCCTCATCTCACTTCAGAAGATGCAAAGGAACCAGAGAGGGGCCCTGACCCAACTAAGCAGGGTTTGCTGAAAAAGCTGGCCACCCGAGTCATCATTCTTACATGAAAAATCTCCTTACAAGGTGGTATCTGGGTGTCTGAGGGCAGGGGCGGGTGTGACCACTCATAGCCACACATTAACGTGAAAACTTGTCCCAGCTGAACTGGAACGAACCGCCATTCTTCGAAGGGCAGATACATTTCAGGGGAAATGGTGTACACTATTTAGGAAGGATTTAATGGTACAAATTAAGTTTGAACAATGGAAATAAGCCCATGAGAAAGTAGATGTACTTGTGGAGGAATGGGAGGTAGCCTGAGGGCAGAAGTAACCTTAAAAATCTCTAAAATGTTAGCAGAACTCTGGCTGGGTGGCTCCTTTGGTTACAACACTGTCCCGTGTACCAGAAGGTTGTAGGTTCAGCACTCCTGCCTAGGCTGCGGGTTTGATCTCCAGTCCAATGTTTCTCTACCCCTTCCTCTCTCTCTAAAAATCAATCAACATATCAAGTGAGGATTTTTAAAGTTTATTCTTTTCTCAAAAATTAAAAAGGTAGGCAGAGGATTATGTTCATCGTTGTTTTCCAAAGCTCTGGAGAACACCCACCCAGAGCCCACATTTGTGGAATTACTCTCAATCATGGGAAGTTAGAACTGATTTCAACTAATAGTTGCTGAACGTGCTAACACTGGAAATGCCCGTTGAATTCTTGTTTCATGCGTTTAACTCTTTAGACTAAAACGGAGTGAATGTCCATTTTCCCACATGAATAGCTTTTCCACAGAGTCCGACTCACAGTTTCCCCTTTAGGTTTATTATTCAAAGCAGCTCTTTTTTGAAGCCCTTTGGGAGCACCAAACTTATGCCTAAGGTTTGGTGGGGAATGGGGAGACAGGAAGTGACACTAACTTACCAGTCTGCCACCTGTAGGTTGCTTCCAGCAGACATGAACCTCAGTGCCTATGAGGCAGACCACACGACAACAATGCATATTAAATGATGCTAAAAACCAAGCAACAGATGTGTGAAAACTATATATAATGGCCCAGCTGCATCTCTGCTAGGGATCTCTGTCTGCAGCCCGGTCTCTCTGATTGGAACACTCCCAGCTGCGGCCACTCGGTCTGTCTTTCCTCCTCATCAGCGGAGCAAGCCTCAGGCTGGAGCTGAAATCAGCTGGGAAACGTCCGTGCCCCGTGAGGGTAAACAACCATACCTGCACGGATCAGGGTGTCCGAGGGTCTGCTCGCCTCCGATCTGGTTTTAAAAGCCGTGCAATGGACTCAGAGAACAAAGGCCAGCACCAAAGACACCACACAGCAGCCAACAAGGCTGGGCAGACACTTTAACATTCAAAAACTCAAGCACCAACAGCAAACCCTCAGCACCAAGGCTTGGTTTGGGTTTCCCGATGCGGAATCAAAATAGGCGGACCGTGAACCCTAGTAAGATGTACTCCAGCACCCAAACGCGGTGGCAGATGTCAAGGGTTCTCAGAAGCGCCCCTCTGTAAATATCTGCGTCTATCTGTCCTGTTTCCATGGGTCCATCCTTTTTCAATAGAGGCGGGAAAGCAACCTGCATGGAAAGGCTCTCTGGCAAAACAGTTAACTGGTGGAGATGGTCGCTTAATGGAGATTTCCTGGGGGATTTCTCCTAGGTTCTCCCAGGTGGGGTCAACCGCCTGATAATCGCTCACCGTGGTGGACTCCGAAAACGCCCCCGACGCCACTGCGGGTCGCCTGCCGGATCCCGCCACCCGCGGAGCCCGCAGTCCCGGCGGACGCGGGAAACGCGAAGTCGCCGCCGCCAACCAAGACGCTGAGTGGCCACCGCGGGGCCACGGGTCCCTCGCCCTCAGCCCCCCTGGGCGAGACGCTAGCGGGGCTGCAGCCTCGGGCGCAGTTCAGCCCCCCCACGCGCGTCACCGGCCGGATCACCGCCACTCAGCTGACGGGCTGGGCTCCCGGTCCCCGGCGCGCAGGGTCCCCGGGGGTCCACCACCGACCAATGCGCACCGGGTGCCACCGTCTCCCGGCGGAGGGCGAGCGCCGGGCTCGTTCCTCTAAGAAAAGTAACTGCGGCATCAGTGACAGGGAAGGGAAAGGACGCCTCGACGGACGCGACGGGGGTCCCCAGAGTTACTGTGCCCGGAGTTGGGAAGTCACACGCCCGGCCGCGACACTCACCGAGAAGCCGGCCCAGAAGGGGCAGGAGTGGCGGACGCGGGCCGAGGTGGTGAGCGCCAGCGCGGCGAAGCTGACGGCCACGATGAGGCAGCCGAGCGCCATCTGCGTGGCTCCGAGCGCCAGCACTATGCGGGAGCGGCCCGGGCACTGGCGCAGACGGGACAGGCTGCGGGGCAGCGCGGCGGGGCGCGGCGCACGGGGACCGCCGGCCGGAGGCATCGCGCCCGCGCCCGCACCCCCAGCCCAGCTCCCGCCGGCCGGCGCCGCCTCCTCACTCCGGGTCTGAGGCAAGTTGCGCCGGGCGCGGGCGCGGAGACCGCCACCCTGCGGGTCCCGGGGGCTGCGGCGGCCGCGCACGAGGAGCGGGCCGGGCCCGGCGGGGAGGGGCGCGCCCGCAGCCCCAGCCGGTGCCCGTATCCATGCCGCCGCCGCCGCTGCCGCCGCTCCGCAGGGCCGCCTGCCGCGGGGCGCTGCGCTGCGCTGCGCCCGCCCGCCCCGCGCGCTCCCCCGCCCGAGCGCGGGCGCGAGCCTCGCCGTCCCCGGGCGCGAGCCCCGCCGCCGCGCGGGGCTGGACCTGAGCGGGCGGGCAGCGGACCAGCGCAGGTGCGGCTGCGGCCGCGAGGGTCCGGGGTTCCGAGCGGGCACCGCAGGCGGGTCGAGGACGAGGGCGGCAGCCACCCGGGCCGGCGGCGCTGGAGGGAGCTGGGAGCGGGGCCCGCGAGCCGAGCCGGAGGCTAGCCTGGGAAGGGCACGAGCCTTTAAGGAAGGAGACCGCCCGGCCGCACGGGGAGCGCAGGTGGGGCGCCTTCCCAAGCGCTCTGCCCCAGGTGTGGCGGCGGACCCTCTCCAGAGCGCGGTTCCGAGGTCCACGGTGCCGTTTCCTTGCGGTTCCACAGTTTCCCTCGGCCAGCCCCTGGGAGCCCGGCCCTGAAGGTCGCTGCATCCCAAACATCCCCAAGTGCACAACGGTTCCTCGTGCCCATCTGTCATTGGCAGGGCTTTTGATTCAAGTGAAAAGTTTGGGCGTAAGACAAATGGCCAGGGTAAGGTTTTAAATACGGATTATCAGCTTTCCGGGCACACCGGGAACGCTTGCACGCTTTGATGACCGCACTTCGCCTTGCGGCGCGGTGGGCGAGGTAAAGACGGCCGGTGTGGGAAAAGGCTGTGCCGGCGTCTGGAGAGACCCAGGAGTGTTAGGAGGTCAAAAGGGATGACACATGCAGTGACAAAGTCCATGGCACTGCAGGGAAACGGTGGGTTCCCCTCCGCAGCCTGTGGCGGGTCGGAGACAGCCCCCCGGGAGGGTAAAAAACAATGCAGCGCTTCCCAGGTGCTGGAAATCTCCCCGTTTGAGATATCGATTCCTTGGGGGTTTGCGAGCCTCTATTAAAATGCAAATTCCTCTAGAAGGGGCCATAGCTCAAGCCTTTATCAGCCAACACCTGAGCGGGGATGGGATTTATTTTCCAATTTAATGGGATGGCCAAGGGATGAACAGGGGTGGGGATTTCTACAGATGAAGGGGCTGACCTCAGAAAGTTGGCCTGAGGCCAAAGTGCTTTCTCCTCCCGTTCTTTATCTATAACGGTACTGAGCAGCTCCCGGTCTCTTTTAGAGTACAAATTCAGGTTTCCTGGAGACAGTATCTATCTAGAAATACGCTGGGCAGTGCTGAGGGTTTGGATGGGCTCTGGAGGAAGGCCCTGGCCTGCCAGGAAGTTCGATTCTCATTGGAGTCCATTCCCTCCCTCCCTCACTCATTCCCACCTCCAACAGTTCACAAAGGGCTCTCTGAGCATTGGACACTCAGCCGCTATGGAAAACATTAGAACGGTGCCTCCAAACCATGTAGAATTATCCTCTAATCCTTTGAGCCAGCCATTGCAGTTCTGAGTTTATACCCAAAAGAGCTATCAGCACGTCCATGTTAATAGCAGCATTATTCACAATAGCCAAAAGGTGGAAATAACCCAAGTGTCCATCAGTGGATGAATAGAATGTGGTGTCTTAAAAGTGTAGGAAGTTCTGACACATTGTGCTAAGTGAAAGAAGCCAGTCAGGGAAGCCTATGAGGTCCCTGGAGGAGTCACATTCATAGACGTAAAGAACGTATGACAGTGGTGGTCAGGGGCTGGAGGAAGGGGGAGAGTGTTAGATGGGGAGTTTCAGTTGGGGCAGATGGATTTCTACGGATGATGATGATGATGATGGTTGCACAACAATATGATGGTACTTCATGCCACACACTTGAGTTACACACTGAAAAATGGTTCCCATGGTCATTTTTATTTTATGTCATTTTATGACAGTAAGAAAAATATACAATGAAATACCATTTCACATCCATGAGAATAACTATAATAAATTATTTTTTTTTAACCTGGAAATGCCAAGTGATAGCAAAGATGTAGAGGAACTGGACCCCTGTTCAGTGCTAGTGGGAATGTAAATAGTACCAGGAGAAAACTGTCCCACCCTGGCTGGTGTGGGCTTAGTGGATTGAATGCCAGCCTGTGAACCAAAAGGTCACAGGCTCAATTCCCAGTCAGGGCTCATGCCTGGGTTGCCGGCCAGTGTTTCTCTCTCTCCCTTCCTTCCCCTCT
Source organism: Noctilio leporinus (assembly GCA_004026585.1). Lineage (NCBI taxonomy): Eukaryota > Metazoa > Chordata > Mammalia > Chiroptera > Noctilionidae > Noctilio > Noctilio leporinus. The sequence goes on from PVIW01001241.1 coordinate 196,442, forward strand.
CTCTAAAAATAAATAAATAAAACCTTTTAAAAAATAGTCCAGCTGTTCCTCAAAACTACGTACAGTTATCACAGCCCAGTCATTCCTCTTCTAGGTACGGAATTGAAAATCAAGGACGTGAACTTGCTCCCAGTGTCTGATGGTCATTGCCACCAGCCCTGTAGCATGTTTGTTCACATGACTGTAAAGGCTGTCTGGAAGCAGTACAGGTATCTCTGGACTTTGATAGCAAATAACACATGTATGAAAACTTGGACTTGTCTTTGTTCCTTGGGTTATAAAATGTGTATCTCATTGCCACCTGGGAATAAATTTAACCAAGGGAGTGAAAGACTTGTCCATTAGAAATCACAAAACAGCCCTGGCTGCTGACACAGTGGATAGGCACTGGCCTGCAAACCTAAAGGTCACTGGTTCGATTCCCAGCCAGGGCACATAACCAGGTTGCAAGCCAGGTCTCCAGCCAGGTCTGTAGCTGGAGGCAGGTGAAAGACAACCATACATTGATGTCTCTCCCTCTCTGCCTCTCTCCCTTCTCCTCTCTCTAAGAATAATAAATAAAATCTTAAAAAAGAGAGAGAGAGAGAGAGAGAGAGAGAAATCACAAAGCATTGCTGAATTTAAAGAAAACCTAAATAAATGGATACACACCATGTACGTGGGTAGGAAGACTTAATATTAAGATGTCAGTCAGTACCCAAGGTGGCCTTACACTTAAAATAATTTAAGGACAGCCCTGCCTGGTGTGGCTTAGTGGATTGAGTGCTGACCTGCAAACCCAAAAGGTGGCCAGTTCCATTCTGGGTTGGAGCATAGCCTGGGTGGTGGGCCAGGTCCCCAGTTGGGAGCACATGAGAGGTAACCACACGTTGGCATTTTGCTCCCTCTCTTTCTTCTTCCTTCTGTGCTCTCTCTAAAAATAAATGAATAGAATCTTTAAAAAAAATTATTGCAAGACCTGGCTGGTAGCACAGTGGATAAGGTGCCAGCCTGCGAACCCAAAGGTCGCTGGTTCGATTCCCCAGCCAGGGCACATAACCAGGTTGCAAGCCAGGTCTCCAGTCAGGTCTGTGGCTGGCGGCAGGTGAAAGGCAACCATACACTGACGTTTCTCTCCCTCTGTGCCCCTCTTCCTTCCTCTTTCTCTGGAAATAATAAATAAAATCTTTAAATATATATATATATATATATATATATATATATATATATAACAAAGAAAGACTATTAGGAATGTAAAAATGTTATAAAAAAAATTATTGCAGAAAAGAGACCTAATGTTTTAAATCAGCACCCTAGGATATGTTTTATTGATTTTTAGAGAGAGAAGGGGAGAGAGGGGGGAACATCAATGTGAGAGACACCTTGACCGGGTGCCTCCCACATGTGCTCGGAGCGGGGATAGAATCTGCTACCTTTTGGTGCAAAGGACGATGCTCCAACCCACGGAGCTACCCGACCGCGATGGAAGGGACCTCATTTTGACAGGCTTTAATACTTATCATCATACTTCCTAGGTGCTGTGATGACACTTAGATTAGATTGTGATTATATAGAAGCATTTTGCAACTATGAAGGCCCTTCATGAGCCTGGGTGATACTATTCTGTTAGTAACCAGTTCCTCACAGACAGAAGCAGCTTCATCCAGGCCTGCCACCCTCTAATGCGCCCGATGGGGTCCTTAGCAGGCGGTGGCCTCCAATTTAGTCAATTGGATTCTATATCCTACACTGTGTTAAGATTGAAGTTTTCAATACTTCTGAGTCACCGATGAGAATTTTGTGAGAAGCCCCTGAGAAGAAATCATTGCTCAGGGAAGGTACTGAGGCCAAGAAGCAAGTTCCACATAAATTCACTCAACTAGCACTGCTATTAAATCAGGTGGCTGGAAACATATATGTCATGATTTCATTCGACTAAGCAGTTCTTCACATTCACGCACACTGGCTCAAACATAATTATACTTGAAAAAAATATGTTTTGCCTTTAGGGGAAATGTATCAAAATTATGAGTCTAGCCACGCGAGAGTTGATCATTCTCATCCATCAACTGAACAGAAAATAACGGAGCAAAATTTATCCTTTGGTTTTGAAGTAGGAGAGTCACCTTCAAACCGGAAGTCCTTGAATAGCCTTTCTTTTTTTTTTAATTTTTTTAAGTAAGAAACAACAAAAACACTTTGCTCACAGAGAAATGAAATGGTCCCTGGAAAAATAAACATTAGTGTCAATTATGTGCCTGTCCCCACTCTTCACAGCAACAGCACGTTGCTGAGACATAACTTTAGCGGGGTGCTGGCCTTGCTCATGCCAGTTAGCTGCACATGTATTCAGGTAAGAGGGGTCCCAGTCCCCTGGCACACCCAACTTCTCCCCCTGAGCTCTCCAGCACTTTCCCCAACCCTCTGCTCCAGCAAAGCACTGGCCTTTGCTTTTTGGGCTTCTGCACATCATGGGTCATGCCTGCTGAGAACGACCTACTTCATCCCCTATACAATCTTGGTACCATTGTGCTAAAATTACCGGCACACTAATTTTAGTGAACGCACCAGAAACTACTGAATCGTGCTTCCACAGGGTGAGTGTTGTGATGTCATGGTTCAATAAAGCTGTGATATTGAAACAGGCCAAGTATTAAAAAGAGAGTATGCAATGTACGGGTTATATGCTGTGCTATGGAGTTAATATTTTGCATTCCTTCAAGATTCTTATGTTGAAATCTCATCCCCAATGTGATTATATTTGCAGGTGGGAGCTCGGGGGTGGGGGGCTGTTCCCCTCATGAATGGGATTAGCACCCTTATAAAGGGGACCAGAGAGCTCCTGGCCCCTTCTGCCATGTGGGGACACAATGAGAAGATATCTATGAACCAGAACACTGCCATCACCAGACACTGAGTCTGTTGGCACCTTGATCTTGGACTCCCAGTCCTAGGAACTATCAGAAATAAAGGTCTGTTTATAAGCTACCCAGTCTGTGGTATTCTGTTCTAGCAGCCCCCACGGACTAAGAAATTGTCTGATGATGTAGCTATACTGCAAATATTCTTTAAATCCGAGGTTGAGCCCTGGCTGGTGGCACAGTGGATAAGGTGACGGCCTGTGAACTCAAAGGTTGCTGGTTCGATTCCCAGCCAGGGCAACATAACAAGGTTGCAAAACAGGTCTCCAGCCAGGTCTGTAGCTGGAAGCAGGTGAAAGGCAACCATACATTGATGTTTCTCTCCCTTTCTCCCTCTCTCCCTTCCCCTCTCTCTGAAAAATAATACAATCTTTTTAAAAATAAATAAATCTGAGGTTGAATTCGGAGAACAAATGCTGTTTTGGGTGATTAATTGGCTGTAGTAATATTCATGTTATTATCACAAGACTTGGATGCATAATAGAAGAATAAGCAAACAAGGGATTATGGGATATTCTAATTGTCATCCCTTGTGTTCCAGAGAATCAGGATTCCCAGTATAGATGAAAGGAGCTGGAGGTACAATGCAGGCTAGCTGAGGTGAAAACCCCACAGCTCTAACTTTGAATTGGAAAGAGCAGTATGTGATAGTTTGTCTATCTGTGTAACTGAGGGGATGTGTATATGTGTTTCTCACCTCTGTTCACTGAAGCAAGACTAAAAAATAAAAAATAAAAAGACTGACGGAGTAACAGGGAACATCCCTAGGGCCTGATTCATGGCCTTGAGATATCATGTGTCAGTACAAGAAATGGATATTCCCAGGTTGGATCATATCAGATAGCAAAATGCTATGACAGGCTGCTAGAGGAACCCCAGCAGATTCGAGAGCCAATCTTAGATATTTCTCCTTGCCACATTTGTGTGTCAAGGATACTCTCTACAATGAATTCAGCCCTAACACATACGTTTAAATCCATACGTTCATTGATTGCCCAGAGAGGAAAGCAAGCCATCACCTTAAACACTGGCCAACGACAAGAACATAATTAGGCCTTTGCTATGTGAAGTGTCTATACCACCGGGTAACCAGGCAATAGATAGGTGGCTAAGTGTCATTTTATAATAATACCCCAACAAGTAGTTGAACAAGAAATACTGTATTAAAATATCACCGTTTTGCAATTCACAAATTAGAGGGATTGAGGATGGACTGCTGCTGGCATCAAAAGAGTGAGCATTTGTGCAGATGGCTCAGTAGGTTGGAGGATCAACCAAAAGTTTGATCCTCCAAAAGTTTGCAGGTTTGATACCTGGTCAGGGCACATATGGGAGGCAACAAATCAATGTTTCTCTCTTCCTCTCTAAAATCAAGAAACACATCCTCAGGTGAGGATTGAAAAAAAAGGTGAAAACCAGAGCTAATGTGCCCCCTGGTGAAATACTACTCCAATCCTGTCTCTGAACCCAGCTGCCGATTTGCAGGAAACTCAGAAGTCAGAATCACTGTGTAGAATTGCACCAAAAGACTTAGCAAATCCCAGCCTTCCAGACAGCCTGGGTTCTTCCACAGATAAACTGTAGCGGAAAGAAAGGGACAGAGGAAAAACCTATAGATTAAAAGCTATTTGTGGCCCTGGCTGGGTAGATCAGTGGGGGGAAGCACTATCCTGATACATCAAGGTTGTGTGTTGGATCCCTGGTTGGAGCACATACATGAATCAACCAATGAAATGCATCTGTAAGTGGAACAACAAATCAATGTCTCTGTCTCCCTCCCTCTTTCTGCCTCCCCCCCAACTCTCCCTCTAAAATCAGTACATTTTTCTGGCCTGCAAACCCAAAGGTCGCTGGTTCGATTCCCAGCCAGGGCACATAACCAGGTTGCAAGCCAGGTCTCCAGTCAGGTCTGTAGCTGGAGGCAGGTGAAAGGCAACCATACATTGATGTCTCTCTCCCTCTCTGCCTCTCTCCCTTCCCTTCTCTCTGAAAAACAATAAAATCTTTTAAAAAAATAATAAAATCAGTCCATTTTTAAAAAGAGAGATTTGAAAGACACATTTTTGTTTTTATTGTCGAGAATAAACTATAGTGTCAAGGGATAAACACTCGAGTGATAAGGAAACAACTATTGCAGTCAGACAATGGGTACTTCGCAAAAAGGCAACTAGTGAGGTGAGCTGGAATTCTGGGGTAGCTGGTCAAGTTCAAATTCTTGACCTGGGGGAGCAATTCCAAGGCCACTCACCTTATAATATTTTATCTGGCCATCCACTTGATTCATGTGGATTTTTACACATTTTACCTTGAGAAGGTTTTTAAAATATTTCCCCCCAAAGCGGGGTTTATTTACCATTTCTGATGAAAACCTCATGTTCACGGCTTGTCCAAGTTTGTCATGACTCTCCTGTACCATGGCTCTGATGCCTGTATTTAAGAGTACATTTTCGAGTTACTCAATATTGTTTCTGACACTACAGAACAAAGATGTATGTGCTGTTCTCCCGGCCTGCGCCTGTGCACGACTCGATTCATTTTGGCCAAGCAGGTGTTTTTGACAAGGGAACCCTTTCTATGAGGAGAGGAAACCAAGGGTACACCACCTCTCCTAGCTTCTTCCTTCCTCAACCTTTGCAGCCTCTCAGGTGCTAACATACACTGCCTGCCCATTGCGGAAATATCACCATCTGGATGTCAACTCGATTCCTCCTGAACTTAATCTACCTCCAGGTTAGTGAAAACAGGAGCTGAGATGTGGAGAGTGGGAGAGATCGTAGACTGAGACTCAAACTACCTGTCTCAGCCAGCAAGTCTTCCTAGCTACAGGGCCAGGGCCAGGCAGCTTAATATTCCCGCATGCAGAGCCTCCAGTGGGAAGGGCGTGATCTGTACGTGGCTGTGAGGCTTTGCTGAGGCTGTGAATGAAAAAGCAAATTCTACAACGAATGCAGCTCACACCCTCTCAATTTCTTTCTCTCTGTCACTACCCTACGACCTCATAATGGGTGCCATTGTAACTCAGCTCCATCAAACACAAAAATGACCCAAAGAGCTCAATGCCTCTGAATGTCCTTGTAGCAAGGCCACTAGAAGTGGAGGATCAGAGAGTTAGAGTCTTGAAACGTGAAGGCCTCAGGGAGGGTCAGCGCCATCGGTGCCTGGAGTGTTGTGCTGTGTCCCTTCTGAGGGGCCTGGGGTTCATGGTCAGCTTCAACAGCTGCCTGAGGACCAGGGCGGAGAAGAGGCCAGCAAGACTCAGCTTCTTACCCCTGTTTCCTCTGGAGCTGTCTGCATTTTCCAATCTACTTTAGCCCTGCATAAGAATTTATTTTGCAGGTTCTGAAAACGCAGCAAATCGACAACAGCAGAAATGGAGCTGTTCTAATTCTCATGTTGCAGATGGGCATAAAGACCCAGGACACGTAAGAGACCTGTTCAGTGTCTTTCAACTAGTGATAGGCAGGTTCCACACCCCTGCCCTCTCCAAGTCTCTCTGGGGTGTCTAATGGATAAAAGTGGAACCAGCAGCTGGGTGACTGACCAGGCGTGGTTGTTACTGCATAAGGACCCCTCAAGGGGGCACGGTGAACGGGGGGTGGGTCTGTGCATTTTGCATCTTCTACTCAGCACAATAGGGCACTGTGGGCTGGCCTCAGCCCTGCCCACCAGGAGGATCAAATCCAAGTGTCAGTCGCACGTTTTTCTCCTCTGACCCCTTGCTAGGATCCCTCCCAATTCAGCCACATCTCAGCTCTGCCGGGGAGACCGCAGACCCTGAGTTTCAACACCCACGGCCTGGTGGGACTGGCAAGTTTCTCCAATACACTGCGTCCCCTAAGGTAGGCAAGGCTGAAAACTGTAATAGCGCATGGAGGCCACTAGGGTGTCATTTAGGAAATGACTTCCTCAGTAACATTTAGTAAATTACCGCCGTAATTTAGTAAAAGTAGGCTACTCTTTGGTAAATGAGTGTTCTGGGGCTGTGGCATCTTTAGCTGCACAGAATTTAGCGAGTGGCATCTTAGTGAGCTCGAACTGTAATGTCCCTTTTACTGACACCTGGGTCTCAGCAGAGGACAAAGCTTTCATGTAAAAAAAAAATGCGCGTTTGAATTATAATTCATGGAGAAAGGTGATCAAGGGTCCTTAGGAGGTCAAAGGGTCCTCCCTGTATTCTTTAAGGATGACTGTTCAAACTAATACAGCCACACATGTAAATGCTTCTGGAATAGAAACAAGATTCAGAATATTTCAGAGCCTCCCAACTTTCAGGAAAAACCAATTTGGAGGAAAGGAAGGACATTTTTGCATGTTGACACAATAGGACATTTAAAGACACAACATAAGAGGTTTTTAAGGGATCCGAATATTCATAAACACACAGATAAGAATGACTGACTTTGTAAACTCTCCAACATAAATTCTTAACATGCAAGGGGTACCCCAGGGGGCTCATAATGTGATTCCCCTCAGAAGCTGAATAAACTGCTTGTAAATTATCAGCTTTTAATACTTTCTACATTAATCTTATATATTAATTAAATCTTCAGATGGTATTTTCTGTTCTTTTGGCAATCTCCTTTTAATCACTATCAAACAAAATGCCATTTCTTTCATCCTTAAAAACATCCTTTAAAAAAACAAATCTTTCACAAATGTTGTAATATACCAAAAGGTTTGAGGAAAATCTGTCTTTACTAAGAGATGCTATAGCAAGTCAATTCCTTCTAAAAGAATTTTCTTGAAATTGGTGCTTAATTAGTGTTTTAATCTTCCTTTAAAGGTGGGGACAGAAGAGGGTCTAGGGGAATAAACGGTGATGGAAAAATGCCATAAAATTCAAAATTAAAAAAAAAGATTCCACCGATGAATGCATCAATAAGTGTAACAAATGTAGGTTTCTCTTCTCTTCCTTTAAAATCAATCAATCAATCAATCAACATAACACCCAGTTATTAGCTCACTGACTATGGGTCAGAAGCCCCATTGCCTCAACTGGGGCCACTGCTCAGGGTCCCACAGACTAAGGCCAGGGTGCTGGCTGGCCTGGGTTTTCATCCAGAGGCACGAAGTAAGCATCCCCTTCCGCACTAACCCAGGAAGCAGGCAGAAGTCCATTCTATGCGGTTGTCGGACTGGTGTGTCAGTTCCCTTCACAGCTTTGGGCTGCGGGTGGCCACGTTCCTTCCCATGTGGCTCTCTCCATCTTCCACCAACCACGGCACCTAAATTTTTCTCACTCGTGTAATCCTTTTTTTTTAATCCTCACCTGAGGATATGTTTATTGATTTGAGAGAGAGAAACATCAACGTGAGGGACAAGCATCGTGCACTAGAAGCATTCATTGGTTGCCTCCCGAACATGCCCCGACCAGGGATTGAAATGGCAACCTTTTAGTTAAGGGACAATGTTCCGACCAACTTAGTCATCCAGCCAGGGTGCAAATGCTCTTTCAAATGACTCAAGCTAATACCGTGACTCTATCAAACTGTATAAGAGGAGAGATAATGTTCCTCCCAAAGAGGTGACAGCTTTCCTGGTAGAACTTGAAGTCACCACAAGACCCAACGTCAAAGGGTAACAGGGTACCTGGTAAGAACAATAAGTGAGGAGTAATAAATGAGGCACGCCTATCATGAACAAATTATATCAGTATTTCTTTGGATTTCTTGTTGACCAATTGTGCAAACAGTTTCTAATGTACTTCTCTATCATTTGCCATCAGAACCCAATGATTGCAATTACTCTAAAGCATTCATTTTTAAGAGCATGGTTCTAACTGCTAACTGCAGCATTTTTTTTCTTTTCTGCTTCTTCTTCTTCTTCTTCTTTTTTTTTTTTTTGGTGATTTGTAAAGAACACTTTGTTTAATGGAAATTAGCAAACAAGGCCAAAAATGTTCTTAGGCGTTAATGGAGGAAGGACATTAAACAGCCCATTCGGAAGAAAGCAGAGAATTATATCCTTTGAGAAGAAACTTTCTATCATGAAATTCAGACACCTTCCCCACAGTTTAATCTAGCTGACCTAACGTGACTGAGATTATACTTTAAAACCCGAGTATAAACAACCAAGGGGCACATAATATTAGGTTGAATGTTACAGTTCAGCAGAACATATAATTGACTATGAACATGTGCAGAAATTTACCAGTGTCTGAACCTGTAACACGCAGAAATCATGAATCCATTAACAGCTTAGAGTCTCCATTTTACTATTAATGGTTAAGCTCAGGGACATTTTTAAACTAGTGTAAAAAGTACTGCTCCGTGGAATAACTGATCTTACCCCACCTGAATACAAATGTGATCAGTAACACACTTACCAACCTTGGAAAGACTCGTGTTTTCATTTTCTTAAAAATTCTCACCCAAGGACATACTTATTGATTTTCAGAGAGGGAAAGGGAGAGAGACATTGATTGAATCCGCAACCCAGGTATGTGCCCTGACCAGGAACCAAACCTGAGACCTTTTGGTTTACAGCAATGCTCTAACCAACTGACACACCCAGCCAGGGACAAACAATAGTATTTCCCACGTCCATGTCTGCCTGAGAGATCAGAATGCCATTTGCCTGCAGAACACAGGTGCATGACTGAGGCTCACAAAGCAAGTTTTCCATGCTTGACCAAGAAGTTCTGGCTTCGGCACTTGCCTTGCATCCTCCATCCCCCTGCCAGGGGGCCCCGCACCGCCCCATGTCCTCTCTCTTCTTCCATTTTGCCATTGCTTGTTTTTGTGCACTGAGCTCCAAATGAGGAATTCTCAACAAGCAGAGCCTCGTTCAACAGTAAAAACATAACACACCCTGGCTGGTGGCACAGTGGATAAGGTGCCAGTCCGTGAACCCAAAGGTCACTGGTTCGATTCCCAGCCCGGGCACAAAACCAGGTTACAAGCCAGGTCTCCAGCCAGGTCCGTAGCTGGAGGCAGGTGAAAAGGCAACCGTACATTGATGTCTCTCTTCCTCTCTGCCTCCCTCCCTTTCCCTCTCTCTAAAAACAATAAATAAATAGTTTATTTAAAAACAACAACAATAAAAACATAACACAGCAGCTTCGATGGCCAAAACACCACATCCAGAGCAGCTGCGGAGCATTTTCCATTTAGCCCAAAAGCAAGTACTGCTTCACTACCTGGGGGTATTCTCTTTTTTATTTTCATCCTCACCTGAGGATATTTTTTCACTGTTTTGGGGGGGAGGGGAAAAGAGAGAGAGAAAAACATCGATTGGTTTGCCTCTCATACAGGCCCTGACCAGGGATCGAACCCACAGCTTAGGTGTGTGCCCTGACTAGGAATCAAACCTGCAATCTTTTGGTTTACAGGACAAATGCTCCAACCAACTGAACCACCCAGCTAAGCCCTGGGCGGACACTGTATATTTGCAAGGCTACCAGAACCATAAACTGGGTGGCTTAGACCACAGAAATGTATTCGGTCACCGCGCTTGAGCCTGATGTCCAAAATCAAGGCATCGCTGGGCCAGGCTCCCTCCGAAGGCTCCGTGAAAGCACCTGCTCTGTGTTCCTGGGGACTCTGCTCTGCTTTTAGACATTGCCCCCACCCCCCCCCCCCCCCCCCGTCACCTGGAGTTGTCCCTGTCTGTTTCCTCTTCTTTTAAGCACACCAGTCACGTTGGATTGTGTTATGAGCTCACCCTAACGTGATTACATCTACAAAACCCCTATTTCCAAACAAAGTCACACCCACGGGTACAGGCGCCTGGGATTTCAACATGGCTTTGAGGCACGCAGTGCAACCCATAACTACATCCACCCATGGCCCATGCCTACGAGGCAGAGAAAGAAGAAAATAGCTAAAAATCAGGGCTGGCTGAAGCAAGATAGCGCCATACTAATAGAGCGGCAGAAGAAAAGGCTGTGCTTCAGCCAGGAAACTGCCCTTCACTCTAACAACAGAAGAGGGAGCAATTGAGCTGCAAAACCTGGTCCCCACCTGGACCCTGCTTGGCCTCCAGCCAGCCTATCACCTGCTGCGGTCAGGAAAACGCAACATAAACAAAGAAAAAGAACCAAAGGAACCAAATAGCCACACAAAGCTACAAGACTAAAACAGAACACGAGAACCAAACATTTTTGGCCACTTTGGAAAATACAGGGTGCGTGCAATCAATTAGCAAGAACTTCGCATCTCCTTATTTCATGTGCTTCTTAATTTTGAAAAATAATGTTTCTAAGGTTATGATTTAACAGTTTCAGATATAAAGTATTACATTCTGAGAGCAACCTCATGCGATGTTAGAGCAATCATAACTTCTGGACTGCATGCAGGAAGAACTGCTAAGGAAACTGCAGACTTCAATAACATCCCTTTACGTACACTTGACAATGTGAAGAAGGTGTATGATGCTGATCCTGAGGTCACCACACCAACGAGGAAAACGCATAAGGTACACAAGGATCACACAAGTCCAGATATTATACACAGAGTCCAGGAGATCATCAATGAAGATCCAGGATTGTTACCTTAATGGTTTTTTAAAAGATTTTATTATTTTTTAGAGAGAGGGGAAGGAAGAGAGGCAGAAAGGGAGACATCAGCGTATGGTTGCCTTTCACCTGCCTCCAGCTATGGATCTGGCTGGAGACCTGGCTTGCAACCTGGTTATGTGCCCTGGCTGGGAATTGAACCAGTGACCTTTGGGTTCCCAGGCCGGTGCCTTATCCATTGTGCCACCAGCCGGGGCTTTCGTTTTGAGAGTTGTACTGTGGATGAAGCAAGTCACAAATGGATGTCATTTTCTCTTTCAACAAGATGCTGCACCAGCATGTAATGCCAAAAAGGAGCAAGAACTTCTCAGTGTCAATGTTGCTGAATTCTGGTCAAAGAAAATCTGGCCACCTAGTTCACTACATGCAAATCCTTTAGATTATAGCAAATGCAGGGTTTGTGAGAGAGAAGTTAATAAACAACCTCATTCCAACACAGAAGCTGTTAAAGCTAAGACTGAAAACATGATGATGTCCATGGATAAAGCTCATTAAAGTATGCTCAAGATTCCGAAGTCAAATTGAGTCCATTATTGTAGCAAACGGAGACTTTTTTGAACAAGTAAAAAAAAAAAAAAAAAAATGACTACTATGTTTATGTATTTACATATAGGAATACATTTATTTCAAAATACAACTTCGTGGTATGTTATTTTACTACAATTTTGCCAATTGATTGCACATACCCTGTAGTGTAGCAGTCCCTCAAAAGAATTCTCATGTAATCCAGCAATCTTACTTCTAGGTATGCATGCAAGAGAAATGAAAACATACACCCATGCAAACCCTTGTACTTAAAACGTTCCTATCAGTGTTGATAAGAGCCCCAAAGTGGAAACTCCGATGGCACTAACTGATGAGAGGGTGTTATGTGCATAAAGGGGAGGCTACTGACAGCAAGCAGGGATGAAGGACTAATTCATACTAGGGTGTGTGCACCCTATCAACACCACGCTGAGGTAAGCCAGTCCCAAAGGACTCCACTGACTAGAAATGACCAGAAGAGGCAGATCCCCAGAAATAAAACGTGATGGCAGGAGGCTGTCAGGAGAGGGATTTGGGAGCAATGGGTACAGGCTTATTTTGAGGGTGAGGGAAATGTTCTGGAATTAGACAATGGTGACGTTTGCATAACTCTGCAAACATACCAACTATCACTGAAGAGTAGATCTTAAAAGTAAATTTTGTGATCTGTGAATACTGTATGAGAGGAAAGTTGGAAAGGAGTTTTACTTACCAAAAAAAAAAAAAGTTTGGGCAGGTAAAAACCCACCCAAATAAAAACTGCTGTGCCCACCTCTTGTGTTCCTGCTTTATGGTGAGACCGTTTCTGAAAGTGGTGAAGGAAAAAAAAAAAAAAAAGTAGTTCTAATTTCTGTAACAATAGTGAAAGTTTACATGGTGAGTGGGCCAAGTACTTTTTTTTTTTTTTAAATTTTTATTTCATCATTTTTAGAGAGAAAGGGAGAGAGGCAGACAGGGAGAAAGACATCAATGTATGGTTGTGTTTCACCTGCCTCCAGCCACAGACCTGACTGGACACCTGGTTTGCAACCTGGTCATGTATCCTGGCTGGGGAATCGAACCTGCGACCTTTGGGTTCGCAGGCTGGGGCCTTATCCACTGTGCTACCAGCCAGGGCCCAAGTACTTCTTTCACTCACGTTATCCTTTACATTTCCATGAGCCAAAAATTTTAAATGGTTATATTCTTGCTTCAGTAATTCAATGTCTAGGAATCTCTCAAGGAGGAACAGAAGATACACTTCATAAAACTGAAGAAAGGGTGACTTAATTAACACAGGCCAGTTGTTGACTTGGGAGTGGCCCATATGAAGGAATTCCTTGGGCTGAACAGTGGTTTAGAAATGTGTTTAATATCAGAAAAAATCAGGGGAGATCCGGAGCAGGCAGTGTGGGTTAGTTCACAACCCAGTGGTTGTGCTCCCATGTCGTAAAAATGGACATAAAAAAGATGCATCGGAGATTAGAAGACTCAGCAGAGATACACCAAAATATTAACTGTGGTATCTGGGGATGGGAATGTAAGAGGTACCGATTTTCCTTGCTGATGCTTTTACTCCAAGTGTTGCCTTTTGCAGTTAAAAGAAGTTTTATTTAAAGACAAAGAAAAGAGAAAATGTTACCCAGCAGAAGCATGTATTGCAGATTTCAGAGTGCAGTCGTTGGGAGCCGGGAACCGTCAGGTTCCAGGTGCAGGGTGGCTGCAGAGGTGGGAGCCGCTGGTCCCATGGGACCCCCTCAAGGGCAGTTGGGTGTGGAGCACCTTCCATTCCAGCCGGACAAACAGCAAAGGGCAGCAGGGCAACTTCTGCAGCTCTGGGGCCCAGGCTTCGGGTTTTCCAGTTGGTGGAACAGCTTTACTCGCATACTATACACGTGCTCCCGCACCCACATGCAACCCCTCCCCGCTGCAGGGGGACACCCGTTGCTTTTCCGTGTGGGCTGCACACAGTCAAGGTCCCCCCTTAAGAACAGGAATGGAGCCCAGGCTGGGGGCCCTTGCGTAGCATCACTGAAGGCGGCGGACAGGTACAGCTTCCTTCTGGGCTCCGTTGGAAGGGATGCAGGGACACAACACCGCCCACTGCCCCACTCAGCAGGGACAGGGAGAGGAAATGACATTTCCCAGGAGCATCTTCCCTTTTGATGTGCTGACCTCGGTGATCTGTCCCTCACCAGTCCTGTTCCCGTAAGTGACAAAGCCCTGGCTGCATGCGGAAGTGCCGTCTGCAGGGCAGGGAGCTGAATCCTGTAACACCCACTGGGCACAAACCGCTTTGCTGACAGCTGACACCTCCGCCCGTCCTAGCATGGGAGGCTCTCAGAAGAGCCCACTTGCAGATGCCACTCACTGCAGTCACACCAGCTTTGCTGTCAAGAAAAAGGAGTTGCCTGCATCTCTGGCTTGTGACAGGAATGACGTGCAGATTTTCAATGTCTTTATTTTGAAGCAATTTTAATCTAAGTTAAATGCAGCTTGTCAGACTCGCCTTTGTCAGCTCTGGCTAGGGCCAGGGGCTGAGGGGTGAGGACTGCAGTCTGACCAGCTGGCAAAGGGGAAGGGGACGCAGGTGACAAGAGAAAGGGGGCCTGTCCCCAGACAGGGCTCTGGAGCTGAAGCTGCTTTGCTGGAAGTACAGGGGCCTTGGAATTGGACACGCCAAGGATCTTGGAAGAACACAGAATGGGGGTGCCAGCATTTATTCCCCTACACTGGCTTGTTTTGAATACCTACCGAGTCCTTGAGGTGGAGGGACAAGCTGAGAGACTGCAAGGATCTTCATGGGGGCTATTTGTGGACACGGGATACTGCTTTAAAACTGAATATGCCCTTCACCTACCCCACCACCACCTTATGAGCTAGACTGGGGCTCTGTTGTGACCTCTAATAAAAGCCAAATGAAATTATCCCACTCTACCAAGTACTAGTGAACTCTCTGTGAGAAATAGAGTCCTGGCCCTGGCTGGCGTGGCTCAGTGGATTGAGCACCGGCCTGTGAATCCAAGTGTCGCTGGTTCGGTTCCCAGTCGGGGCACATGCCCAGGATGCAAGCCGGAACCCCAACTAGAGGCAGGTGAAAGGCAACCTCTCCTTTTCTTCCCCCTTCTCTAAAAATAAAATCTTAAAAGAACAAAAAAGACAGTACTGAAGAATGGCAGGGAATCCTGCCCGGAAGACTGGCACAGGAGAGTCTCTCCATTTTCAGCGACACAGCTTCGGTTTGCTTGGCTGTTGAACACTTCATGTTTCATCTGGGCCTGTAATAGGAAGATAAACCTTCTCATCTTAAAATTAGTTCCAGATCTGAGCCCATGAAGTCACCCCGGGGGACGCCTGGCTGTTTGGACAGGCGAGGCCAGCATAGCCCACAGCTTCAGAGGTCAGGAAGCTGAGATTCCCTTCAAAGCCAGAGCTTAGCGTCCCGGACGCCAGTCTTCCTCAAATCCCACCACAGCACGCCCACCGTGGCTTTGTGAGGAGATGTCACCAGGTCCCCCAACAGTGTCTGCAACTTCCTGAGTTCTTGCTACTCAGAGGAAATCAGTCATCAGCTTTCCAAAGGGATCCTTGATCACCCCACAAGGTTCAAAGAGGACAAACTGAAGAAAAACACTGCTGTGTTTTTTTTTCCTCTTAAAAATCAGATCGTATGGGAAATTCAAGTTATCCAGAATGGCTGGACCATGGGGTTTTCTTTACTTGAGCCAAGGTTCATCAGGAGTTACCATGTATGAGCTAAGAGAGATGCTATTAAGAAAATGTAGGCCCTGGCTGACAGCTCAGTGGATAAGGTGCTGACCTGCAACCCCAAAGGTTGCTGGTTTGATTCCCAGTCAGGGCACATAACCAGGTTGCAAGCCAGGTCTCCAGCCAGGTCCATAGCTGGAGGCAGGTGAAAGGCAACCATACTTTGATGTCTCTCTCCCTCTCTCCCTTCCCCTCTTTCTAAAAGTAATAATCTTTTAAAATAACCACACAAAGGAAATCTTTGCAAAACACATACCTAGCAACAGGTCTGATTATATGGAAGAACTCCTGAAGCAGTAAGAAAAGCCCATTTTTTTAATGGAAAAAAAGAAGAGAAAACTAGAACACCAAAGATGATATATGGATGGCGAGTAACTGAAGAAAGGCTTAACAGGAGTCATTAGGGAGACTAAATGACAACCTTGAAGAGCCCAGAGTGGCAAGAGTAAGGCACCCATGGGAGCAGCAGCGGGGGTGGGGGGTGGGTGAGGGGTGGGGCACAGACCAGAAGGGCTGCGGAGCGAAAAAAAGGTACTCTGGGAACAGGCCAGCAGTTTCCTATCAGGTCGGCAACTTACCACTCACCAGTGATCCAACTCTTAGGTGTGTATCAGGTGAAACAAAAAGGTAGGTTGTAAACCTCCCTTGTTACATGAATGTTCACAGCAGCTTTTTTCATAATCTCCAAAACCCGGCCACAACCCCGAAGTTCCTAAACCAGGGAATGGGCAAACTGTGATGCAGTCACAGCCTGTCTACTACTGCCTTAATAAATGAAACAAAATATACTAAATCCACATTCCTTGTAGCAATGTCAACTGTGCCCGCAAGTAAATGTGGCAACCACAATGGAATAGTTAGAACCATTAAAAATCCCTTTCTTCTCTCTCACAAGGAGCAACATGAGAAAAAGCCCATGTTACGTTTTAAGACAACAGCAAGAGACAAAAGTATATACAAACTGGTTCTAAGGAACAAACCCCCCCATCCCCCTCCCACGCATGCACATTCACAGACGCCACGGGAAGGCTTCTCCAGGCACATGCTTCTCTTCTGGCCCTGTGTCCAGGTTTCCATGGCCAGCCCTGTTCACCCCACAGCACCACAGGGCATGGGAACACACTTCTCACACACTCCACTAGGCCTGACAAGGGCAGGTGGTTAAAACAGGCTTATCGAGTTGCACCAAACCAGATGTAGTAGGCAAACAGACCAAACCAGCACTTTATTTTAAAAAGTTTTATTCTGCAGATTTAGAAATTTGAGATCTTTTTTTTTTAATAACCGCAAAAGAAATTCAGTCACACCTAATGATTAACAGAATGTAGTGGTGTGTTATCCAAACAGAAGTCGTGCTGATGTGCCATAATAAATTGTCTATTAGTAAAAAAATACACTTTAGGGCACAGCATTGTATCACAAATTACAGTAGGGATATTTTGCAAGAATTTAATCAAACTAGAGAATTCTGAGTAACTGTATCTTTTAAATGCAGCACTTAAAAATGTAACAACTCTGTGCATTCTTTTTCTTTAAAAAATGACCTTGTGTGTGTCATAAAAATGCTGCTTTATTGCTGCAGAGGTCAAAGTTC